>JARYGA010011208.1:0-25413 GCA_030545235.1 Helianthus tuberosus | reverse complement strand
ACACCCTATTCGTGACATGATCTATAAAGTCATTCCTTAGTTTTGTTTTGACATACCACAGTACATGTGTTTTCCCCAAGTTTAGAAAACAAGAAAATGTTTAAAAGTGGGGACATGAACTCACAGTTTTGCGTATTCTACGTCGTAAACTTCAATGGTTGTTTAGTAAACGTCGTGACCTATAATTATTCTACGTATATTAGTCACTAGACTTGTAACACTCAAGTACAACTCACCATCTTATGTATTTGTTCTTTGTATGTTCGTCCTTTATGAAGGTCGTGCCCTTGTTTGTCGGGTCTTGCCCGTTCGTTCTGTATTGTACTTTAAGTATGTATTGTCTATTGTAAATGTATCTTTTACTTTTCAAAAATATATATTTATTTATGTAGATTTTGTCAAAGTAATAAGTGTTAAAAATAAACTTTATTTTTAACTTGTCCATATATGTTACTTATATTATTTTTCCAAAAATAAATATAAGTATTTTGTGAAATAATATTCTCAATATTATTTTTGTGCAAATATACTTAGGAAAGTATACTTGCATTTTATGTAAATACTAGTGTATTTTACATTATTCTCTCCAAAAATCAATGCCTTGATTTTTATTATTTTCAGGAATTACATTTCCTAAAAATAATGTATCTTTAAGTCTCGTGTGGAATATATATATTTTGTCATGCTATAAAATATATTTAATTATTCTTGTCATTCACCCGATTTTTGTGTAATTTCCATTACTTGGTAATGGTTATATATATTTGTTCAAACATATATTTATGTCCAAAAATTGTCCAAAGTCCAAATATTTGTGGAATATATTTTTACAAATATATTTTCTTGTATTGTCCAAATACTCTTCTTGAGGAGATTTTATATACTTGAATACTTAGGTAATTCTCATGTATTTGTATGTGTATTTTTGTATTTATACTCCTTGGGAGTATTTTGTGTATTTTTAAGTTCCTAATACACTACTACATATAATACACACAATATACACTTAGCACAAAATTTGGTGATCTTTAAATATATATATTTTCCTAAAATATACATACTTAATATAATTTTTACTTGAAGAAATCACTACCTTTTAACTTGAAATTTCATACAAAAATTTAGGAAACCTTGGTAAATATTTTTAGGTGGATTTTTGGGGAATAAGTTTCACCGAAACTTATATTTTTCTAAGTGTTAAAATTTTATAAAATTTTTGACATTGTTTCCCCTAAAAATGGAGGTTTCCCATGTTTTCAAAACATGTGTTTATTTTCTTTTTATCACCAAAACCAATTTCCAACAATTTTCACCAACATCATGCACTAAATACTCCATGTGAAACATTATGGTGAACTTGATTCTTGTTAAAAATATGTAGTCTTTGAGATCTACACTTAACTTACAATGGTTTTTCAAAAAACAAGTGTTCTTGAGAATTTTTAACAAACTTTCATGAAACTTTAGTTTACTAACCAAATTATCCATGAGTTTTATGGTTTCAAAGTTTTGCAAATCATGTTCTAAAACCATTTTTATGTTCATTAGAATGATCTTTAGGTTTAAAACCTTGTTTCATCATGGATCTTTCAAGACCCATACTTTACATCTTTAGATCTTGCTAAAACAAGCTTCATACTGCACTTTTAACAAACTTTTCATGGATTTTAGTTTCAAAAGTTAGTTTTTCATACACTTTGTTACTTCAAGACTACAAGTTCATGCTTCAAAATTCACTTTTCAAGTTCACATAAGGGTTTCACATGTTCATCTTCAAGTTTAACCATGGATCTTTCAAGATTCATGCTTAAATTTGTTAGATGTAAGTTTTTAGCAAGCTTATCATACTAGATCTAAACATACACACAAGATTCAACAACATCAACTTCATCACATACACCAAAAATTACTAAAATCACTTGTTTTCTTCATGATTATGTTAGATCTTCTCATTTTCATCTTTTAAAGTTTAGTTACTTAAATAGTGAGACTTGTACATAACATAAACATGAACTAAGTTAGTGATTAGGAGACTTACAACAAGCTCTGTTGGCTAGGGAAGTGGCACAAGAAGGAAGATGATGAAGATGGAAGAAAGTGAGTGGTTAATGGCTCCTCCAAGTAGTCCAACAAGTTCTAGCACTTCAAGCCTTCTTAGTTAGCCTCCATACACCTTGTAGTGACCTTAGATTGCCTTGTAATGGATTGAAAATGATGGTGGTAGTGTGGTGTGGGTGAGCCGAGAGCAAGAGAGAAGAGAGAATGAAGATGAAGTTTAAAAGTGTGAAGAATGATCTTGTTTAGTCACCTAGAGGTCCTTTATAATAACCTTCCAACAAAAGTTTATCCAAGAGGTCTTTTGTCCCATATCTTGCAAGCATTTGATAATATTTTAATGGAGAGGGGTGGGGGCCACTTTGGGGCCGGTTACACACATAAGGGGGGGGGGTAAAGTGCAAAGTTTTGGAAGTTGGAGGTTATAAGTGTAAACTAGAAGGTTTAAGTTAGTTTAAGTGTGTTTAGGTGTTTTTATTATTTTTAAGGTGTTCTATCTCCAATACTAGCTTAATATCATAAAAACAATGCTTCTAGTTAAATTTTGATGTTTTGTGTAGTGTCCGGTTATTCGTTTCGTTAAGGTTCGTTAAAGTGCTAAATTGCGCAGTTTTACTAAGTATGAAGCAAATTTTGTGACAGTTTCAATTCCCGACATTTTGTAAGTTATTCAGGACACTAAAACATCAATTCTGCATAATATTTTGGTATTGAATTGCTGTTTTTGCTGATTTTCTGCTGAATTCTGCAGAATTCAGCATTTAAAGTGAGTTTCGGGTGTCTTTTATTGCATAGTTTAGCTTCCGGAAAGTTTATATGTTAACCCTTGTGTCCATACTGGGGTTTTAATGTGTTTTAGATGTTGGACCTACTCCTGGGCCCTAATTCTATTGTCTTACTGCTTTCTGCAGAAGTGCTGACACGGTGTGTCTTACCGGTGAGTTTACTTGTCTTTCTGACGCAACGCTTAAGGTAATGCGCAAGGAAATATTTGAAGTATAAAACATGCATGAATTCATATGTAAAGCAAGTAATCACATAATGTTGACGTTTAAGCACATAATTGCAAATAATAAATAATATTAAAATAGTACAGAAATTACCGGTTTGGTGCCAGTTGTCACAGGCGGGGCGCGACCCAGATGGGGTGGCGGGTCGTCACCCACGAGCCACCCTGGCTGCGTGTTTTGTTTGTTATTTTTACAATTCAGGCCCTTATACTTTCATATAGTTATGATTTAAGGCGTTTTAGGGTATTTTATGTATAAAAGGCAATGTGTAAAGGTATAATATGAAACTAACACATAAAATGAATGTAAAATAAGTACGAATAAGTGTGTATGTCGAGAATAAGTATCGTGTAAGCATGAATTGAGCATGTATGACAAGAAATTGTAAGTTTAACACGTTTCGCATGAATTACGAATAAAGCATAACATGTATAATTATTCCAAACGTATGAACATGTATGAGGTATATAGAACATGAATTTAAAGAAATGCAAATTTTATTTATGATCCAAGTCCCGGATTTTACAACGATTACAAAGAAATGACGATTACAAGGAATCCAAGATTTCCAAGAATAGCATTACAAGGTGAGCTTTCTTATTATGGAAAGTATGAAAAGCAGGGTGTTATAGTCTCCCCTCTTTTAGGAAATTTCGTCCTAAAATTTATTCAAGGGGAAGGCTTTAACATGAATTTTGGCTAATGGAATAATTGGCTAAGATCGAGACTTGGAATTTTTGAAACATTTAGAAGAGTCCGAAATTTTGAAGGACGAAATGATAGGTTTCGTAAAAGGAGTTTGTTTAGCTACAATAATTTGAGGCATTAGTCATAGATAAAACGTGCATGTGTGTGTACAGACAAGCGAGTTTAAACAAGTTCGAATGACTCAAGGATGAGGTAATTTTAAATGTGTTACCTAAGAGAGAAGCTTTCGTATAAAACAGTATGTATTTTCAGGAAAAGTGTGGCTGCACTGTTGGTTGTAAGAAAAGTTTCGTTGGTTCTAATAGCATTAACAAGTCTCAGTTTTGTAGAGAATTCTTTATCGGTGAAAAACGAGGAAGTTAGGTATTGTTGGTGCATATTTCGTATGTCTGCCACTGTGCGAATAGCTAGATAGAGCGTGTGTTGAATATTGTATAGAATAGGATCAGTTGGACACGGTGTTGATATTGTAAAGGTCCATCTGAATGGATGGACAACATGTAAGTCCAAACCCCATCCGAATAGGTTATGTGATTGTAAAAGTCCATCCGGACGGATGGAGTCCATCCGGACGGATGGACATAGGTTTCATTCGGACATAGGTT
Source organism: Helianthus tuberosus (assembly GCA_030545235.1). NCBI lineage: Eukaryota > Viridiplantae > Streptophyta > Magnoliopsida > Asterales > Asteraceae > Helianthus > Helianthus tuberosus. The sequence goes on along the minus strand of JARYGA010011208.1, from coordinate 21,035 downwards.
GTTGCCTATAAATAGGGAGTTGGGGTTCCCATCTGGACAAGCTTTTGGTCCTTGAGGGGAAATGCCGTCCGACTGGTCTCACGGTGTTGTAACGTTGGATTATCAATAAGAGACCAAATTATAAGTGACTGCTCGGTGTTCTATTCAATCTTCTACTCATTTCTTATCGCTTATTATCACCGAACATGTCGTTTTGGGACCAAAGCTCCGTCAAACTCGCCGAATCCTATTTACAGAGGTATTTTAAATAATAAGAGAAAGGTCTTGAAGGTAACGGCCAAATAGCGTTTTGACACAAAAACAAGGGTGGAAGATAGCCTTAAATAGTAAGAAAGTATTTTAGGATTCAAACACGTAAACAGATCTGATTGTAAATGAGGTTTGTATGAAAGCCGAAGGATAAACGGAGTTACGAGAGTGAATGATCGATCTAATAAACGAATATGAATATAGGAATGGCATGTGTATTGGACAAACGAACTCGTTGTGTTAGGAATGAGGTCTCGTCGTGGATAATCGGATATTGCGTGTTTAGCAATGCGTTTGTGAGTTGTTAAAGTTTGCTTTTTAGGTCTAAATATGGTCTGCAAAACACCGAATTTCTCATGGCGTGTTTTACGAAAGTTTGGTAACATGGTGAAAACACTTATATATAGGAAGTACCAGCGGCGTATCCACCATGCTTTAACCATATTATGTCTGTCTCGTTGTTTGGTGTCATGTTACGCTCCGTGTCCTACCATACACAGGAGTACACTCCATGATTCTCATGCGTCTATCACTATAATCCCATGTGCACCCGCGATTATACTGATCGTCGCATAATCCACATAGTTTGTACTAGTTGTGTATGAATCAAGGTATACATTAATTTGAAAATAAGAATATGTGCTTACAAGAATGTAGTATATAAGCATGTATATGTTTAAGTATGTATGTGACCCACGTAAGCGAATCCCTCAGGTTATGCTCATGTATAGGTACGAATGTAAGAATATGAGTATGAATAAAAGTATGCGTATGAAATTAAGTAATAGTATGAGTATAAATGATGACGATTGCGTGTATGGTATGAATTGAATACCACGAATCTAGACAAATAAAAGGATCGAGAAGTTCGAGCATGTAAAAAACGAATGATATAAATGATATTGTCGTGAGATATTGACGAAAACATGTACGATGACATGCGTGTATAGTTGTTTGAGCAAAACATGGAGTTATCAAATCAAATGGATTGAGTTTGACTTGGAATGTAGAATCTAGTTTGTGAATATAGAAAGGATATAAAGTACTTATTGACTATGCGTGACGTATTTTGTAATGAACGGAAATGCTACTTCTATTTTAGAAAAAGTTACGTAAGTTGAAGATTGTCGGTCCCTGTGGAGTTTTCTTGCCCACATGTTTTAAAATCTAAATGACGTATTGAGTGATGTATGAAAAGGTTCTAGAAGATAGTAAGTTTGCATCGTTTTAAAGGATCTTACATCAAAAGAAGAAATTTGAAGTTTAAAGGTTCTCGTGAAAACGTTGATTCTTAAAAAGAAATTTAGCATAATGAGCTTGGTGATCTTTGAAAAGAATTTTAGTAAACGATCAGATTATATTCGTAATATTTGTAAGCGTGTGCGAAAAGTTGGTTTGATTTCCGATTGCAAATAAAGTCTTTAGTATAATGATATGAGGTGAGCGTGTTGTGGTGATTACGTTGAGTACGAAATTTCGTAGGCAAGAGACTCATTAGACCGACTAAGTTGATGGGTAGCATTCCGTAAAATTTTGAAAATCAGGAAACAAAATGTTTATGGTATGATTAAGTATTGTATGTGATTCATATGAAATGGATTATGGAATACGAAATACGAAATACGTTCGATAAAACAATAAATTGTGAAATTTGCATAAGTAGGGATTTTGACAAAAAAAAACGATTTAGGTATAAAACTTGATCATGTTTGTATAATAAAGTCTCTTGAAGAAAAATTTTGGTAACGATCACCTAGGTAAGGGAATCGCCTCCTAAACCGTTGGTGAGGTCGTTTTAAGAAAAGAAGGAGTTAATCGTCAAGGTAAGGAAATCACTCCTATCTCGATGATAGGTCTCCATTTTGGGGTTATAAGAAATGTAAATCTAATTAGGTGATGCTTTTGAAATCATGCATGTGAAAAGATTTAGTATGATGTGTGTGTAAGAAAACAATCTCGAAACTAATTCAAATTTGAAAAGAGAGGATTGCATCGTATAAGATTGATAATAGTAAAATGAAGGTTCGATCAAAACTTGGATTATTCCATAACGGAACTTAGACTAAACCAAAGTGGTCGAAAATTCTCTTGAATTTGAGAAACATGCTTTGACCTAATAGGTGGAATACTCTCGCCGAAATTTCGGTTAACGGTAATCACCCTTCCAGTTACTAAATGTTCCAAATCAATCGAAAATTCGAGACTTGGAGGGATTTTTGAAAATCAAGGAGTGGGACTAGTCGACAAGATGCGGGTTTCACCTCTAACTTGACGATTCGTACCCTAAGTGTTGTTGGTACTCATCGGGTCAAAATTTAAATTCCACACTTTCACGAGGGTCCACTAGAATTCGAAATAGAAATTCTCCATTGAGGTGAGGATTTCACTCCTAACTTGATGGCGAATTTCGTGTAAAAAGGATAGGTGGATTGAGAGTCGTTCACCAAATTATGGGTTTCACGCCTATTTTGGTGAAGTCGTCTCGTTCGTATGATAAGAGGTTTTTCGAGTTTAGTATAATCGAGTAAAATGCCCTAGGAAAGCATATGTTCGAAATATAAAACAAGTATGAGCACATTATGTATTTCAAGAAATTAACACATAAGAAACGTTTCAAGAATTTAACACATAAGGAGCGTTTCAAGAAGTTAACGTATGAATCAAGTATGGTCGAATTTGGTACTTAACTATAGACTAGGTCAAAAGCATGACAATTTTCCTAATTCCCTATAGTTATGGCTTTGATACCAATCTGTCACACCCTAACCGATGGCGGAAACATCGGAGTGAGACGAAATAGATTGCTCAAGACCTCATAACACTAATATTTGCGACAAGTAATTAAATAATAAATTTTTATTTCATTTCTAAAGAGTCAATTACAAAGATGGAAATCAAATACAACAACGTGAATAAAGGAAATACAATACAATAAGTATACAAAATCTAAAGTGGGTATCTAGGCATCCTACTAGATTCCATGCATCATGAACATCATCGTTAAACCTGAAACATGTTTTAAAAGCGTAGTTCAATACAAAAGTATTGGCGAGTATACAAGTTTTCGTACATAGCATAAAAAATATGTTTAAACAATTCCACATGGCAAGCTAGTCGAAACAAGATAAACGATAAACTGGCGTGTGCATAACTAATCAAACCAAGATGAAACGCTATAAGCTCTTAACATAACCCAACGTCCACAGGTGGTGCGTTAATCCTTTAGCGCTATATATGTCAAGGATAGGCACGTACGAAGTTAATGATAGGTCTAACACAAAACGTTCAAACCCAAATTTAAAGTATCAAGTAATCAGCGTATGCATGCATGTATAAGGAATGTTTGTGCATTTAGGAATAAAGTTTAAGTGTAAGTTCACAGTTTAACATGTTACACCCCAAAAGGTGGTAAACAAAAAAGGGGGTTTCAAGTATACTCACAAAATTGCTAATTCTTCCGATTATCCAATTGTTGACGAGGGAATGAGTTTAGGAGGTTGGATTTATACGGATTGGAGTTCAAGGTATGCTTAGAGTCGGAATTTGGAATTTAAAGTATATTAAAAGTAAGTATGTGAGAAAAAAAACCATCTAGCACCTAATACTCGTTTTTGACACTATGAAACCCATGGGGGTTTGAATGTTTTCATGGGTTAAAGTACCCATTAGAATCATAACGAGAACTAAGTTCTTAGATGATGTAACTTAGTATTTTGACAAATAATCATTAGAGTATCATCAAAGGTTCGGTTAATATAGGTATTATATATTCTATATAGTATATATCATAAGTTTTAGTCCATCAAGTATAGCAAGATTATCATAGAAGTCATGCATAGAGGTAGGAAGATAAATCTTCCATTTTAAAACCTCTTTTGTATTTCTGCACAAGTTGTCATAAGACAACAAGGATAGTCATGAATGTACAATAAGGAAATGAAATAAACATTAGCTAAGAAGGAAAACATCAAGTGATGTGTGGATTGGTAAGTAGGATAGCCCAAGCTATCTATATAATCACACATACTCAAGTTCAAGACTTGTTCATCACTTGTGGGTCAAAACCCTTTTAAAATAGAAAATTTTGAGGATTAAAACCTTTGGATTTGCATGTTACAACCTTGTTTTTAAGCATACATAATCATAGTCTTGATTAGTGGCATAAGGACGTATGAATGTATGAAGAAATCACAAGTTAAGCATGTTTAACAAAGTGTTTGTACAAAACAGAAAGTTTCGTGCACTTTTAACCTTATTATGGTGAAGTTCCAGCCTTGGTTTTCCATATTAAATCTGTGGAAACATACCTAAGGTTGTTCCAAGTGCTAAGAAGAAATAAGTAATGAAAAAGATGGAAGATAAGTGAAGTTATGCTCACTTTTGCAACTTGTAATGAATCTTCCTTGCTACTGATTTCTCAGCTGAATTTAGAGTGTTTGAGAGTGAAAGTGAGGTGTTTGCAAAGTTGAAAATGTGTGAAAATGGGTTAGGTTTTATAGGGAATGATTAGGGTTGAGTTTGGTGGACATTTAATGGAGAAAACACAACAAAACCCAACCATATTCAACTAATCCACGAGTTGGTTGAAGGATTCTGCGGATTCGGGCTGCTGGCGGGGCGCGAGCCAGATGGGGTGGCGGGTCGCCGCCCGCGAGCCACCCTGGCTGCGTGTTTTTTTTTTTGTTATTTTTACAATTCAGGCCCTTATACTTTCATATAGTTATGATTTATGGCGTTTTAGTGTATTTTATGTATAAAAGGCAATGTGTAAAGGTATAATATGAAACTAACATATAAAATGAATGTAAAATAAGTATGAATAAGTGTGTATGTCGAGAATAAGTATCGTGCAAGCATGAATTGAGCATGTATGACAAGAAATTGTATGTTTAAGACGTTTAGCATGAATTACGAATAAAGTATCACATGTATAATTTTTCCAAACGTATGAACATGTATGAGGTATGTAGAACATGAATTTAAAGAAATACAAATTTTATTTATGATCCAAGTCTCAGATTCTACAACGATTACAATGAAAGGACGATTACAAGGAATACAAGATTTCCAAGAATAGCATTACAAGGCGAGCTTTCTAATTATGGAAAGTATAAAAAAGTAGGGCGTTACATTAATGAACAACCCCTTTAATTGTGAACACTAGTGAACTACTCCTAGTCCTTGATCATCATTACAAAAGTGTAAATCAATGGCCAAGATTTGATGATGAAAATACACTAGTTTATTTTACGATTTGATGATGTAAATCAATGGTCATGATTTGTTCACTCAGTTCGCAAATACACTAGTGTTCACTCTAGAACCCCATCATATATATATATATATATATATATATATATATATATATATATATATATATATATATATATATAAACGGGATTAGGAGAAAACACTTGAAAGTGTGAAAACGGTGAAAACGGATCCTAGTCGAACACGTGGCAGGGGAGCTAAATGATATGCAAGGGCACGATTGTCATTGTCCACGTTCCCCTCAATAAATGGCGTTATAATTCCGATTTAAACAAAATTCCAACATATATGGCGTTTTGTTATTTATGCTTGTTTCAATGACGGTTTTTTTTTTCAAAGTATTTTTTTGAAACAACGTTTATGTTTCAATGGCGTTCTTCCTATATTCAATATTTGGCGTTTTAATTATTAATGTTAATTTGTCGTTTGGGTTCTAATATATGCTTATTGTTTACGATCAATGGCGTTTTACACATGGTTACTATTTTTTAAATATTTAAATTATGACGTTTTCATTAATATGTTTTAAGAAGACAGTAACATCAGTTCTTCTTACCGGTTATTATTCAACTAATGGTGTTTTATTATGGAGTATTCATCATGGCGTTTTCATGGATTTCTCACCTCTAGGCACACATATTATTGACAACGCCATGATGAACACCCTATAATGAAATATGTTTTATTAAGAGTGTAGGTCTCTGGATCTTTAGTTTGTTTTGGGCCTTCAAATGGTTGAGTTTCCCTTGAATTCAGCCAATAAATATCCAAGTAATAAAAAATATTTACAAATTAGAACAAGATTACACAAGAGACAACTTACAAAACAATGATAATCTTCTAAAAAGTCATTATCTTCGACCATGTTTGGCTTAGCTTTTCAAAACAACTTACGAATTTGTAAAAGTTAATAAGTGACAATGGAGTGATTTATTGACTTTTCCCCTCACATAACAATTTCATGCCAAACACCTTTTAACTTTTTAAAAAGTCAATAAGCTAATAAGTCACTAAAATAAGCAATCCCAAACACCCCTTTCATCTTTCTATCGACGATAGGTCTATATGTCTTCGTCATAATGGAATATTGCAAGGCGTTAATCTCGGTCATATTCGTGAGAGAATCTAGATTACATAAACCTCATATTGGAGTTCTTTAAAAATCTGGACAATTACGGCTCAATGAAGCAAAGTGAATTCTGCTTCACTGGGCCATAATGTTTGAAGTAATTGACAGAGAAGTGATCAATCTTGTCGTGTTTTATAGTGATTTTATACATGAGTATGAATTTCTTAAATGACACAAACGTAACCATAAATTTACAGGTTTAGGTTTACTAAACGGGTTTGTTCAACTTCGAGTGGAACCTACGGACACCTTTAGCTAGATGAGTTAGGTTTAGGTGAGTTCGATATGCTCATAGGTAGGGGTGTAAACGAGTCGGGCCGAGTCCGACTAGGCTCGAGCTCGGCTTGTCATGTTTTTATGAAGCTCGAGCTTGAGCTCGGCCCAGTTCGAGTCTATTTATTTGAGCTCGAGCTTGGCTCGCGAGTAAAACACAAAGCCCGATATCTCTTAAACGAGCTAAAGCTCGGCTCGAGCTCGACTTACCAACGTTATACGTTTAAATCATATGGGCCTAAACTGAAACCGACTTGGGCTTTTTAGGATTGGGTTATAATCATCATTAACATTATAATAAATAAAAAAAACTAAAATTTTGTTATGAGCTTTGTACTCTAGGCTCGATAACTAAACGAGTTGTATTTCAGGTTCGAGCTTGTTAAGGCTCAACTCGTTCGAGCTTTTAACTGAGCTGATCCCAAGTAGCTCTCAAGCCTCTAAACTTATTTACACCCTTATGCATAGGTTGAACCGTAACCCGATTGTAATTATTATTCTCGGGTATTCTTAATAATTTCTTTAACTTTGAATGTATTTTAGTTTATACATAACAAAAATTAAATGCCTCATTTTGGGAGCACTAAGTCAATTTAAGACGGCGGGGTGTGGGGCTTGGGTTGGGAGCTTGCCCTCATTTTGGGAGCACTAAGTCAATTTAAGACTGCGGGGTGTGGGGGTTTGGGTTGATATGTGGCGAAGGTGGTCTCCATATGGTGTGGTTTGGCTGTAGTGGTGGAACCATAACTTTTCAACTGGGGGGTATAATAGGAATTTATTAAATTTGTTAGCATTTAAAGATTAATATAATTGTATAACCAATTGTCGTGCTACAAGCATGAGAACGATAGTAGGTCACCGTCAGAGGCTGAACCACAATATAAGCAGCCGTAGCACGGGTTACGGCTCAACCCCGTATTCGCAGTGTTATTTTTTTCGTTTTTATACAAATAATACCCTTAAAAAATACGAGGATACCTCTAACCATAAAAATAGGATAGTATCATAGTGTAAATTTAATTCTTTTTACAAGACCAAACATAATTGTTAATAGCCTATTAAGCTAGCCCATTAGCCCAAGACCCAAAATATAATAACACAGTCCCATTTATATGTTGATTATGGGGGCGGTTATGGGCCTGTTTTATACGCAATCGAATGGGCCCGAAATTTTCGAACAATATCATGGTTTGTGAAGTCGAAAAGATTTTTTTCATAAATTAAAGTGGACGCCGTGATAGAACGATTTAAGCTATGAAAAAAAAAGAGGACAAATCTATTAGGTATTTGTTTTACTTTATTTATTTATTGTCATTTTTTTTACTATTCTATGACTGCATGGTAATTTTTTTTTTTTTGGATACTGCTGATTTAAAAGGTTGGTTCTGCCACTGGTCACTGTCAATCGTATTTCTTTTAACCAATCAATACAATACAGTGCAAACCAAACCCCTTTTAGTATTATTTTTTTTTCAGAGTTTAACATATCATTATGGTCGACTCGGTACTTTTCACTTGTATGTTCACAAATACACATCTCTAACTCTAAAAATTCAAACAAATATTCAACAAATATACAAATGAATAACTAACAGTTAGATAAAAAGACAAACAAATAAAATAACAAGAAAACTAGGTATTTTTAGACAAAATCAAACAACTTAATGAAGGGCATGCTAAAACTAAGCATGTATATATATTTATTTAATAACAAAAAAAATCAAATCAAATACAAAGTCTAAATAAAATAAGAAGATAACGAATAATAATAGAAAAGAATGGTAAAAAAATAAAATAAGAAGATGACGAATATTCATGAAATGGAATGGTAAAAAGAATGGTAAAAAAATACATCTGTTACTCTCAAAATAACTTGTATAAACAATTGAAGTATTGAACAAATCAACGGTGAGAATAAATTATTAAATTATTAAAGCAAAGGGCTAAAATTCATAAAAAGCCCAAAACGACAAAATAAAAGATGCCGCTCTCCTTCTTCTTCTTCTTCCCTTTCTGTAATAAAACCACCGGAAACCTGCAAATCCAGAGCCTTGCACCGTCGTCTTCGGGCGTCGAAAATTATTTGTCGATCATTCTATCTTCACCGTTTTTCTTCAGTAAAACGACTTTCAGGGGGGTCAAACCGTTAAAAAAACGACCATTTCAGATACCCTGTTAAGTGTTAACCTAAGATTTCCACCGCCGGAGGGTCAGTGGACCCCCTACCCTCCTGTGGTTCCGTCCCTGTTTGGCTGGGCGTGACTTTTTTTTGGGTGTGGTGGCATTGCTTTTTTTGTTGGGTGGCGTGACTTTTTTTTAGCTGAGCATGGTCAGCCCTGTTAAAAATTTCTTTTAATTAACCAGCCAATCCCAACTATCCATATCATCTCCCCAACCCAAGCCCACACCCCACGATCTAACGGTAATCAAGATCAATTTCATAATATATAAAATGTAAGATATTTTTTTAGTAATTTCTTTAATTATGATTCCTAAATCCTAAGTATCTCTCGAGCCTCTGAATTTGTTACATTCCTATTCGTAGGTTGACCCGTAACCCGTTTGTAATTATTATTCTCGGGGTTTTTTAATAATATCTTTAATTATTATTGTATTTTGGTTTTATACATATTAAAAAAGAAATGCCCTCGTTCTAGGAGCACTAAGTCAATTTAATGGTAATCAAGATAAATTTCATATAAATAATATATAAGATAATTTTTTTAATAATTTCTTTAACTATGATTGTATTTTGTTCTTATAAATAATAAAAATAAATGACCTCATTCCGGGAGCACTAAGCAAATTTTTAATGCCAACTAGTATAAATGATGTAGAATAAATGATGTAACCAAAATAAAAGGCCAACAGCGAGTGAGTGTATGTTCCTCATTACTCTTTCCTTAGAGTGTTCGTTATTTTAGTTGCGCTTTCAGTAGTACCAGAAACTCGAACCAAACTAAGTTAAACTAACAAATTCGAATTCGGGTTTTAACTATTCAAATCAGGTCCGTATCCTCATATTTGTGAGTCTCGAACAAATTCAACTTAAATATTCAAATTATACAATTTTTATTATTATTATAAAAAAATACATATAATATTTATTTGTGAGTTTCGAACGAATTCAGTCATTATCTGAATTCGGATTTGTGAGTTTCAAACAAATTCGACCTAAATATTCGAATTATACAATTTTTATTATTATAAAAAAACACATATAATATTTATTTGTGTATACATCTTTTATACTATTACCTTTTATTTGTTTTATTTTTTCCTCATGCTTTGGAATACTCTAATCAACACGAATTTGAATCAAAGGGAATTGAGATAACGATGTATTGTATTATTGTGTGTTAATTGAGAGATTACAAGAGATTATAAATAAGAAAATAAATTACATCTAATACCCTCTAACTAATGACATATTATAACCCTAGCTCTAATACGCCCCCTCAAGCTGAGGTCGGGGAACGACTTGCAGCTTGGATCTGAGAAAGTTGAAACGATCAGTAGGAAGTGGTTTTGTGAAGATGTCCGCAATTTGATCTGCTGTAGATATAAACTTAACTCGTAATCCCCCCTTAGCCACCTTCTCGCGAACAAAATGATAATCAATTTCCACATGTTTGGTACGAGCACGAAAAACAGGGTTCGAGGAAAGATAGGTGGCTCCTAAGTTATCACACCAAAGAACTGGAAGAGAATCAGAAACAAAGCCAAATTCTTTCATTAATGATTCAAGCCACATGAGTTCAACAACCGTATCACCAACCGCTTTATATTCAGACTCCGTGGATGAGCGAGAAACAGTCTTTTGTTTACGAGCCATCCAAGACACAAGATTGCAGCCCAAGTAAATGGCAAAACCACCAGTAGAGCGTCTATCAATTGGGAAACCTGCCCAGTCAGCATCAGAGAATGCAACAAGATGATTCCATGAGGTGTCAGTAAATGCATGAAGAGTGGAACTGGAATCATGCCTAATAAGTAACCCATAGTTGACGGTGCCCTGTATGTAACGCAAGATGCGCTTAACTGCGCTCCATTGATGTTCAGTGGGAGAGTGCATGAACTGACATACCCGATTAACTGCAAAAGTGATATCCGGTCTAGAAAGTGTTGCATATTGTAAAGCACCAACAACCTGACGATATTTGGCCGGATCCGAAAACTTGGGGCTGTCATCCGGAGTTAAAACAGTTGAGTCACTCATGGGAGATGGGACAGATTTAGCCGCCGAGAGGCCTGAGCGGTCAAGAAGTTCAAGAAGATATTTGTGTTGAGAAAGGATGATGTCTTTTCCACGTCTAATAATTTCGAGACCCAAAAAGTAATCAAGATCTCCCATATCTTTTAACGCAAGTGTAGAACTTAGAGCAGAAATAACATGTTGAATGGCAGCCGCATTGTTCCCAGTAACAATAATGTCGTCAACATAAACCAGAAGGTAAAGGACTGTTGTACCATATTTGTAGATGAAAAGAGAGGGATCAGTTTTAGATCCCGTAAACCCCAAGTGCCGCAAGGTGGAGGAGAGACGGGTAAACCAAGCCCGTGGAGCTTGCTTGAGGCCATAGAGAGATTTATGCAGTTTGCAAACATAATCAGGGTGAGTACTGTCCACAAAACCCTGTGGTTGTTTTAAATAAATTGTTTCCTCAAGTTGCCCATGTAGAAATGCATTTTGCACATCAAGTTGACGAAGTGGCCACTGACGAGTAACTGCCAAGGAGAGAACAACACGAATGGTTGTAGCTTTTACAACCGGGCTAAAGGTCTCCTGATAATCAATACCTGCAGTTTGAGTATAGCCCTTGGCAACCAACCGTGCTTTATAACGAAAAGGAGCACCTGTTTTGTCACGTTTAATCCTGTAAACCCACCTGCAATCAACAATATTAGCCCCATGAACCGGGGGAACAAGAGACCATGTACCATTACTAACAAGAGCCGAAAACTCCTCTGCCATAGCACGACGCCATTCGGTAAATTTGTTGGCAGCGGTAAAAGTGATGGGTTCAGAAGTAGGTGGTTCAGATTTTTGGGTTGGTCTGGTGGGTTCGGTTTGGGCTGGTTCGGGAATGGGAGGGACGGTTTTGGAGGTATTGGCTGGTTCGGTGGTGGGAGTGACAGGTGTGGTGGTAGTGTGAAAAGCAGAGGGATCAAATCGAGAGGTAGGTTTGGGGTTCTGTCTTAGAGTAGATGGTCTCGGTCGAGGGGGTTGGGTGGCGTTGGGTTGAGGGGCAGAAGTGGTGTTGTTATTTGTGGAGGAAGTTGGTTGTGGAATAGTCTCGGACGGGTTAGGTGGGTCAGGAAAAGGCATAGGAGGATTGTGCAAGGAAGAATAGTATGGTTCAGGTGATGATGTGGAAGGGACGGTAGGTTTAGGTTTAAAAGGAAAAATGGTTTCATTGAAACGAGCATGACGAACTATATACACTCTGTCATGAGAGGGATCGAAGCAACGATACCCATGGTGAACTGGACTATAGCCGAGAAAAATACACGCAGTAGAGCGGAAATCCATTTTGTGAGGATTGTAAGGACGTAAGTATGGAAAACACTGGCATCCAAAGACTTTTAAAAAGGAGAAATCGGGAGAGCGTTTATAAATACGTTCAAATGGAGATGTAAGAGAATTGGAGGTGGATGGCATACGATTAATGAGATACACAGCAGTGTCAAAAGCATAATGCCAGAATCTTTGAGGAACGAATGATTGAGCCAAGAGAGCAAGACCAGTTTCGACAACATGACGATGTCTACGTTCAACCGTGCCATTTTGTTCACTTGTGTGAGGGCATGATCGACGATGAATGATGCCAAGAGAAGTAAAATAGGTAGAGAGATTGCGAAACTCTCCACCCCAGTCAGTTTGGACACTTTTTAATTTTGTATGAAATTGACGTTCAACCATTAGGACAAATTGTTTGAATAGTAAATACACATCTGATTTTTGTTTTAAAGGAAAAATCCACATATATTTTGAATGATGATCAACGCAAAGCATAAAATATCTATCACCATCAAAGGACAAAGAGGGTGCGGGACCCCAAACATCACAATAAACCAAATCCAGAATATTATTGCTACGAAACGAAGAACTGTTTAAAGGAAGTTTACAAGACTTTCCCATTTGACACGAAGAACAAACATGCTTAAAAGATTTTTCTGAAACAGGAAGTAAATAACGAGATAACATATACTGTAAAACACGATGATGGGGATGTCCTAAACGTTGATGCCAAACAGATGCTGGAGCACGTGTGGCAGAAAAAGCAGTCTTCGGAATGGAATGAAATTTTGGAAGAGCCAGTGAGTATAAACCATCCTTACTTGGACCCGTGAGTAGGGTAGTGCGTGTAGATATGTCCTTCACACAAAAGAAAAAAGGGTGAAATTCAAAGAAAACATTGTTGTCAAGGCAAAATTTTTGTACGGAAAGCAGGTTATGTTTAATTTGAGGAACATGTAAAATATTGGTTAAGGAAAAGGTTTTTGAAGGTGAATATATGTTTGTTGAACCAATGTGTAGGATAGGAAGTCCTTTACCGTTACCAACGTGAAGATTGTCGTAGCCGTGATATGGCTCGGAAGTGCCGATGCTTGAAAGATCTGGTGTAACATGATGATTTGCTCCGGTGTCTGGATGCCAATGATCGTTGGAGACTTGAGACCGAGTATCAACATAATTAGCTTGAGGCCTTGTGCGAAGAGTCGAAACATCCCGATTTGGGCAATCAGATGGTATATGACCAATGCCACAACGATTGCAAGTTCCATGAACTTGATTAGTAATTGATGCCCATTCAAAAGACCCGCGACCACGCGAAGGAAACCTGTTGAATTGTCTGCCACGTCCTCGAGAATAAGAGGAACCACGACCACGACTGGATCGATTTGTAAACAAGGCTTGTGAAGGTGAATTAGGTGTAAGACTATAACCAAGTTGAGAGGCAAGCTGTTGGACAGTCAAAAGGTTGGTAGCGGACTGCTGGTTGGCGGGCGTCTGGGTTGCCGACGGTGGGGGAAGGCCGTCGGAGGTTACCGTGGTGAAGGCGGAGGGTGTTGCAGCAGATACGGGATCATTTTTGTGAAGCATATAATCATGATTGGATAAAAGGGCAGGCAATTCATTTAAGCTGATGGGAGTTTCTCTACCAAGCAGATTAGATTTGAGGCCATCATATTCAGCACGTAGGCCTGACAAAATAAACATGATAAGATCATTGTCATGAATGGGTTTACCGATATTTTGAAGATCCGTGGCATAAGCCATGACCCGATTGAGATACGCGGTTGGTTGTTCATCTCCTTTCATCACAATCCTCATGAGTTGTGATTTGATGGTGAATTCACGAGCATGAGTCGGTGGGGCGTGGCCACGTTCAAGATTGTCCCATAATTCCTTGGAAGTTGTTCCTTTAACATAATGAAACGATTCCTCCGAAACGGTAGAGAGAAGCAGCGATCGGATGTGTGCGTCATTATGATGCCAAGTGGTATAATTAGGGTTGGGTTGGGTGGCTGCCGGACTGGCGTTGTCGCCGGAGCCGGAGGCAAGGGTGGTAATGGTGGCGGGTGGACAGGGTATTGTACCGTCAATATAGCCAAACATGTTGGTTGTTTCAAGAAATGGTTGAAGCATGGTTTTCCAGTTGTGGTAATTTGTGGGTTTAAGGGTGAAGGGAAATTTGTGATTCATGTTGGAAGTCTTTTCTTGGGATGTAAAGGCAGCAAGAAGGGCCATGGCGTGGGAGGAGGAGGCGGTGGGGAATGGTGGAGGTTTCCGATCAAAAGGGTAGGGTAGGGTTGGGTGGCGGCAATATTGCCTGGCTGTGATACCAAATTGAGATAACGATGTATTGTATTATTGTGTGTTAATTGAGAGATTACAAGAGATTATAAATAAGAAAATAAATTACATCTAATACCCTCTAACTAATGACATATTATAACCCTAGCTCTAATAAAGGGTGGAGATACAATAGGAAGTTTATTTGGCTAAGAAGGCTAGGAAGTGATCTTGACCATCCATTTAGTTAATCAAGGGCTAAGATTAAATGATGGAAATTGAAGGGAAGAAAAGATACGCGTGAGTTTGTTTAGAGGTATTCTAGTCAATGCAGGGCAATAGTTTCTCTCTCCTTCAATTCCCCCCTATTTTTTAAACGCTAATAACTCTTTCATACGACATTATTTTTTTATAAAAATTGCACAAAAAAAACGAGCGTTTTTTTATCTTTAAAACGAGTATACTATTGCCATATTTTCAAAAAAAAAATATAAAAACTCAGTTGCGTAAAACGCAATAGAAAACCCCCCAGTTACGTAAAGCGCAATGAAAAAAAAACCTAAAAAATGACATTTTTCTAAAACGCAATGCACCAAAAACACAAAGAAATGTCTTATTTGTAAAACGCAATGACCAGAAAACACAAAGAAATGTCTTATTTCTAAAACGCAATAGCTTAAAAACTCAAAAGAAAATGTACTTTCTAAAACGCAATGGACTACAAACACATAAAAAATGTGTTTTTATCTAAAACGCAATGCACCAAAAACACATACAAATGTCTTATTTCTAAAACGCAATAGTCAGAAAACACTTAAAATGTCTATTTTCTAAAGCGCAATGGACTGAAAACACATAACAGGTGTTTTACCTAAAACGCAATGCACCAAAAACACAAAAAAATGTCTTATTTGTAAAACGCAATGGCCAGAAAACACTTAAAAATGACTCATTCTAAAACGCAATAGCCTAAAAAACAAAACAAAGTGTTCTCTGTAAAACCCAATGGACTGAAAACACCTAAAAAAGTGTTTTACCTAAAACGCAATGCACCAAAAACACTTCAAGAATGTGTTTCTACAACGCAATGGCCAGAAAACACATAAAAATGTTTTAGTTCTAAAACGCAATTGCCTAAAAACACCAAAGAAAGTGTTCTCTCTAAAACACATTTGTCACGGCCCCCGACCCGGTTTTACCCGTTTCAGTAGCCGCGGGACAGAAAATCCCGTGGTATTAATTTAACAGCGAAAGTTTTCTTCAGGATCTTTTTAAACTGCAATTTCCCGATTTATTTTATTTCACAACTCGGGATAAAACCCCGGTAATTTACATTCATATGATTTCACGGAGAAATCTTTATTTTACAAAACATGTTTCTTTATTTTATACTGAGCCACTTCTTTAAGCTGATAGTGCTTCACGGCACTTTTTCTGGATCACAACAAATCACCTGAAACATGTTTGAAAAAGGTTTTGTCAGCGGGAAATACTGGTGAATCATTCTATTTACTAAAATGACACATTTATTATAATTTACAGTATTAAGAGAGATTACAATGTTTCCAAATATCAACCAACTACCCACGATATTTGTCACTCGACCATCCATCGGTAACCTCATTGTCCAATGGTGTCTGTGACTATGGTCATATCACTCATTGGCTAACCCGTTGTCCAATAGTGACGGTTATCAAGTAATGTATACAATACCCCACATACCGGCTGTAACTTGGTGATTACATAAACTTAATCACTGTAATTATAACCTTGAAAATAAATATGCTTTTTTGTAAATAAATTTGATAAAAAGAGAATGACTCACTTTGCAGATTTAATACGGACAGAGCCTAGCCTACTGATTAGCCTTGATAACCTAGTTTAAATAGCAATGCACACAAACTAGGTTAGTAACTAATACAACATTTACGATAACTCACGAGATTAAAACCCTCACAACGAATGACAAAGTGTGATACTTAAACATCCATCGATTTAACGACGAATGACAAAGCATAAACCCTAATGTGGGCAGCACTTAAACATCCATTGGATAGTTTAATCGATCGGACATTGAATCGTAGCAGCGATCGAGTTATTACCCTGTTTTGCGGCAGCGATTTGTGATCGTGTGTGTTTTAGAATTGTTTCTACGATATCTCAGTGTGTATAACGAATTTCTTCGTCGTTTCAGTGCCAGAAATCAAGTCCCAAAGCCCACTATTTATAGTAAATTTTGACCCCCCTCACGTGACGCGAGGGGTACCCCTCTGGGCGTCGCGTGGCGCGAGGGGTCACTACCTACCATAGGGTAGCCCCGTGTGTGTGTAGGCTTGCTGAGTCGACGAAATTGTAAAATTCGATTTTGACAACGTTTTATGTGGATAATCGTCACTAGGGTTTACCCCCCTGAGTTTTAGGGGCCCTGATCCTGATTCTGATTGTTCTGAAAATTTTAGGGTTTATACAAAATCACTTGGGTGTCTTAATTAGGGTTTCCTATTGGATAAATTTATTTTAATAAATATAACTTTGGATGAGAGTTGTTACATCCTCCCCACCTTAATAAAAATCTCGTCTTCGAGATTTACTGGAATAAGTAGGGATATTTTCGCTTTATCTCATATTCCAGCTCCCAAGTGTATTCAGCTCCTCTCTTCGAATCCCACTTAACTTTAACTAGCACTAGTCGTTTGTGCTTGAGAAATTTCACCTTTCGATCTTCTATCTGAAGAGGTTTCTCAACAAATTTTAACTTGTCGTTTACCTCTATGTCTTGAAGAGGTACTACCAAAGATTCGTGTGATAGACATTTCTTGAGATTGGATACATGAAATACATCATGTACTCCAGCTAATTCTTCTGGTAGTTGTAAACGATAAGCAACTGGTCCTATACGTTGGATCACTGGAAATGGTCCTACGTATCTTGGACTTAGTTTTCCTTTCTTACCAAATCGAACTACTCCTTTCCAAGGAGAAACTTTCAATAATACTTTGTCTCCCACTTGGAATTCTAACGGTTTCCGTCTATTGTCTGCATAACTCTTTTGACGATCTCGAGCAGTCTTCAGTCTTTCCTTGATTTGTGTAATCTTGTCGGTTGTTTCTTGTACTATTTCAGGACCTGACAATTGACTTTCTCCTATTTCTGCCCAACTAACTGGAAGTTCTGCACTTTCTTCCATATAGTGCCTCGAATGGGGCAGTTTCAATGCTTGAATGATAACTATTGTTATAGGAGAATTCAATTAAAGGTAAATGATCATCCCAGTTTCCACCAAAATCTATCACACATGCTCTGAGCATGTCTTCCAGAGTTTGGATTGTCCTTTCACTTTGTCCGTCTGTCTGAGGATGATATGTTGTACTTAAATGTAGTGGAGTTCCCATTGCTTCTTGGAAACTTGTCCAAAAAACGGGAAGTAAAACGACTATCCCTATCCGAAACAATGGAGAGTGGAACTCCATGTAAGGATACTACTTCATCTACATACAACTTTGCCAATCTTTCCATGCTAAAGGTTTCTTTCATAGGTAGAAAGTGGCTGATTTGGTTAATCAATCCACAATTACCCAAATCGCATCATTACCTTTTCTGGTTTTGGGTAACTTAGCAACAAAATCCATTGTTATGAGTTCCCATTTCCATACAGGCATTTCTAGTTGTTGTAGTAGACCTGAAGGTTTCTGATGTTCTGCCTTAACTTGTGAACAAGTAAGACACTTAGAAATATATCGAGCTATATCCTTTTTCATTCCTATCCACCAAAAATTATTTCTTAAATCTTGGTACATCTTATTGTTTCCAGGGTGCATAGTATACCTAGATTTATGGGCTTCTTCTAAAATCTTATTTCTTAATTCTCCCTGCTTAGGTACCCAAATTCTGCTTTTGTGGAATCTCCAAATTCCATCAGCTCCTTGTTTTAATTCTTTTATTCGTCCCTTCATTCCTTCAACATCATCTTTAATTGTTGTTTCTTGGATATGTTTTAGTTGTTCCATTAAATCTAACTGTAGATTTAATCGAAGAGCACGAACCTGTCGTTGTTTTTCATGGTACTTATGACTTAAGGCATCTGCAACTACATTTGCCTTTCCTTCGTGATAACGAATATCACAGTCATAATCACTTAGAATTTCCATCCATCTTCTTTGCCTCATATTTAACTCTTTTTGCCCAAATATATATCTTAAACTTTTGTGATCCGTATAGACAGTAAATTTACTTCCGTATAAATAATGTCTCCAAATCTTAAGGGCAAAAATTATGGCTCCTAATTCTAAGTCATGAGTCGTATAGTTTTCCTCATGCTTTTTCAATTGTCTTGAAGCATACGCAATTACCTTTTTGCGTTGCATTAGCACACATCCTAATCCTAATTTTGAAGCATCACAGTAAATTTCAAAATCTTCAGTTCCTTCTGGCAAAGCTAGGATTGGGGCATTCGTTAACTTTTGCTTTAAAATCCTAAAAGCTTCTTCTTGCTTAGGTCCCCATTCAAACTTAACTGCTTTACAGGTTAGCTTAGTTAATGGTACAACTATCTTGGAAAAATCCTTAATAAACCGTTTATAGTATCCAGCTAAACCTATAAAACTTCTAATTTCCATTGCGGATTGTGGAACCTTCCATTTGGTAATCGCCTCTATCTTAGCAGGATCTACATGAATACCTTTGTGATTTACCATATGTCCTAAGAATTGCAGTTCTTGTAACCAAAATTCACACTTTGAGAATTTGGCATAAAGCTTTTCTTTTCTTAACAAACTTAAGAGTGCATGCAAATGTTGACAGTGATCGTCCTGACTTTTTGAATAAATAAGTATATCGTCGATAAAGAGAATTACAAATTTATCCAAATACGGTTTACAGATTCTATTCATCATGTCCATGAATGCGGCAGGTGCATTCGTTAACCCGAAGGGCATGACTGTAAACTCGTAATGACCATACCTAGTTCTGAAAGCAGTTTTAGGTATGTCCTCTTCTTGTACCTTCAATTGATGGTATCCGGAGCGTAAGTCGATCTTAGAAAAATATCTAGCTCCTTGAAGTTGATCGAAAAGATCATCAATCCTAGGTAATGGGTATCGATTCTTAATTGTAACCTTATTCAGTTCTCTATAATCAATACACATTCTCATTGAACCATCCTTCTTTTTCACAAACAACACTGGTGCTCCCCACGGGGATGAACTAGGTTGTATGAAACCTTTACTTAGTAACTCATCTAATTGCTTTTTCAATTCTAACATTTCTGTGGGTGCTAACCGATAAGGTGCCTTGGCTATCGGTGTAGTTCCTGGAATTAGATGAATCCTACATTCTACCTCCCTATCTGGTGGTAATCCTGGTAATTCTTCTGGGAATACATCTGAATATTCCGAGACTACAGGAATTTCCTTAAGTTCTTTACCCTTAGTGCTAATGATTACCGAAATCATATACACTATTCCTTGTTTTCGTTCATAACTAGCAACTTTCATTACTGATATAAACTTCATGGGTTTACTTGGTTTATCTCCTAAAATCACAATTGTTTCTCCAGTAGGTGCCTGAATCTCTATAGAATTCTTATCACAAAGAATTCGAGCATGGTTGGCTACTAACCAATCCATTCCTAACACGAGATCGAATCCAACTAAATTCATTGGTAATAGGTTTGCATAAAATTTATGACCTGAAAGTTCTATATTTTCTTTTTGCAAAACCTTATCTATCTTAATGGAATTCCCGTCTGATGTTTCGACTGTAAAAATCTGCCTAAGTTGGGTTAAAGGTAAATTAAGAGCTTGGCAGAATGAAGTATTTATAAAACTTTGGTTTGCACCAGAGTCAAATAATACTTTTGCGTAAATGTTGTTAACTAAGAACGTACCAGCTATCACATCTGGAATGAGTTCTGCTTCTTGAGTGGTCAGCTGGAATGCTCTGACATTCTTCTTTATAGCTCCGTCAGTCGCCTTGGTTTTGTTGTCTGCTGGTTTGATCATTTTAGGACATTCTGTTTTGAAATCTCCTGCTTCGCCACAGTTAAAGCAAACTATGGTTTTCTTTCTGCAGTTCTCTTCACGATGTCCTACCATTTTACAAATATTGCAGGTTACACTACATCTTCCAAAATGTTTCTTTCTGCAATTCCTGCAGAATGGCGGATTTGAAGATTGCCCTGTTCCTCTTTTCTTGAAGTTGTTATTATTACCCGTACGAAATCCTTGGGTAATTTTCTGAGCCAGTTCCTTTTTCCTATTTTCATCTCTTGTGCGTAACAGTTCATCAGTTAGGGTGTTAGCTAATTCCACTGCA
>JARYGA010011207.1:0-89646 GCA_030545235.1 Helianthus tuberosus | reverse complement strand
CCGAAATTGAAGCTTATGTGAAAAGGTCGAACGAACTGGCAATTCTGTGCCCTACTATGGTGGATCCTCCCATCAAACGCATTGAACTGTTTCTTCAGGGCTTAGTGCCAGAAATCCAAAGTCATGTGACTTCAGCGAACCTCGCCACCTACCAGCAAGCCGTTCAGTTGGCTCACCGTCTCACGGATCAAGCGGTGGAGCAGAACAAGTTACCAAAACGCATAGGTGCTGCAACTACTTCTGGTACCTCTAGTGACAACAAACGGAAATGGGATGGAACTTCAAGTAAGGGTTCGACTTCTGTTCAGACCCAGTCTCAGCAGAGAAAGACTGAGGACTACAAGAGCCCTAATCAGCAATCGTCTGGTGGTCAAAATCATGGTGGGTACAAAGGAAATCACCCCAAATGCAATCGCTGCAGCCT
Organism: Helianthus tuberosus; assembly: GCA_030545235.1. Lineage (NCBI taxonomy): Eukaryota > Viridiplantae > Streptophyta > Magnoliopsida > Asterales > Asteraceae > Helianthus > Helianthus tuberosus. The sequence continues at coordinate 89,222 of JARYGA010011207.1, read as the reverse complement.
GCACCACAGCGGGCCATGCACCAGGGGCAACTGTCATCGGTGCAACAAGCCTGGTCACACTGCAAAGGATTGCAGGAGCTTATACCCCGCCAATCAGAATCGTCAGCAAGCTCAACAGAACCAGCGCCAGCAGCAGCAGCAAGGTGACAACAAAGGGTGCTTTCAGTGTGGAGCTGAGGGCCACTTCAAGAGAGACTATCCCCAACTGAACAAGAACCAGAACAACAACAACAATAACAACAATCAGGGGAATGGTAACAATGGGAACAACAACAACAATGGCGCCAGGGGGCGGGTGTTTGTGATTGGCCAAGGTGAAGCAAGGAATGACCCCAATGTTGTGGCGGGTAAGTTCCTTCTCGACGACTTTTATGTTTCAGTTTTATTTGATTCGGGTGCCGATACTAGCTACATGTCACTAGAAGTTAGTCGAATGCTTAAGCGTATTCCAACACTTTTGAACAACAAGCACACCGTAGAGCTAGCAAATGGTAAGAGTTTAGAAGCCACACACATAGTCAAGGGTTGTAAACTTATTCTCGCTGACCAGACCTTCTCTATCGACCTCATTCCTATTGTCTTGGGTAGTTTCGACGTTGTCATTGGGATGGATTGGTTATCCCAACACCGAGCAGAGATTCTTTGCAACGAGAAGGTTGTCCGTATTCCAGGTTCCGGTGGCGAACCTCTCATGATTCATGGCGACAAGAGGAGTGCTGTTGAGAACGTCATTTCTCTCCTTAAGGCCCAAAAGTGCTTGCGAAAGGGCCACACTACCATTTTGGCTCTCATTACTGACACCACGGAGAAAGAGAAGAAGATAGAAGATTTTCCAGTTGTACGCGATTATCCAGAGGTATTTCCTGAGGAATTACCTGGTCTTCCGCCTCATCGCCAAGTCGAGTTTCAGATCGAATTAGCTCCTGGAGCTGCGCCTATAGCTCGTGCACCTTATCGTTTAGCCCCATCAGAGTTGAAAGAACTCTCCACGCAACTACAAGAGCTCCTGGATAAGGGTTTTATTCGTCCTAGCTCATCGCCCTGGGGAGCTCTGGTGCTATTTGTAAAGAAGAAAGACGGTACCTTCAGAATGTGCATCGACTACCGAGAACTCAACAAGGTGACGGTGAAGAATCGTTATCCTCTACCGCGTATCGACGACTTGTTTGACCAGCTGCAAGGGTCGAGCTACTATTCGAAGATCGATTTGAGATCGGGTTATCACCAGCTGAGAGTCCGGGAAGAGGACGTCTCCAAAACAGCTTTTAGAACTCGATACGGGCACTATGAGTTTTTGGTCATGCCTTTTGGGATGACAAACGCACCTGCGGTTTTCATGGACTTGATGAACCGAGTGTGCAAGCCTTATCTGGACAAGTTTGTTATAGTTTTCATCGACGACATCCTGATCTATTCTAAGAGTCGGGAGGAACACGAGCAGCATCTGCGACTTATTCTGGAACTCCTTCGAACAGAACAGCTTTATGCAAAGTTCTCGAAATGCGACTTCTGGCTTCGAGAAGTCCATTTCCTAGGCCACGTGGTAAACAAGGATGGGATTCATGTCGATCCATCCAAGATAGACTCGATTAAGAACTGGCCTGCACCTCGTACACCAAAGGAAATTCGCCAATTCTTGGGTTTGGCGGGATACTACCGGAGATTCATAAAGGATTTTTCTAAGATTGCACAGCCTCTCACCTCACTAACGCAGAAGGGCGTTGTTTATCGATGGGGAAACGCACAGGAGTTGGCATTTCAGCACCTAAAGGATAGACTTTGTAGCGCACCTATCCTTTCCTTGCCGGAGGGCACAGACGACTTTGTGGTTTACTGCGACGCATCAATTCAAGGTCTTGGTTGCGTGTTGATGCAACGAGACAAGGTTATAGCCTACGCCTCACGCCAACTTAAGGTTCAAGAGAAGAACTACACTACACACGATTTAGAGCTGGGAGCTGTTGTTTTTGCACTTAAGTTGTGGCGGCATTACCTGTATGGTACCAAGTGCGCGATCTACACCGACCACAGGAGTCTCGAGCATATCTTCAAGCAGAAGGGACATGGACGGCTGTGTGCCATGTTAAACTTTGAAACTATTAAACTTATGTTTTGGCTTTAAGACTTATGCTTCCGCTTGCAACTTAACTATGTTTTGTTCGAACACCAATTGTATTGGTTGGGTTTTTATAACTACTTATATGCTTGTTCAATATGATTGGTGGCTGGATCCTGGTCAGTCACGCCTCCAAGCGGTGGTACTCCGCAGGTGGATTTTGGGGGTGTGACATCTAACACTTCTTGTAGGTAGTGTGCGTGTTCGGCTTCACTTTTCGAATACACCAAGATATCATCGATAAACACGATGACCGACTTATCCAACATTGGCTTGCAAACCCGGTTCATGAGGTCCATGAAAGCCGCGGGTGCGTTTGTTAGCCCAAATGACATCACGATAAATTCGTAATGTCCGTATCTCGTGCGGAAAGCCGTCTTCGGCACATCTTCTTCTTTGACCTTTAGTTGGTGATACCCCGACCTAAGGTCAATTTTTGAGAACCAGCTCGCGCCTTGTAGTTGGTCAAATAAGTCGTCTATCCTCGGGAGCGGGTATCGGTTCTTTACCGTGAGTTTGTTTAACTCCCGGTAATCAATACACATGGGCATGCTCCCGTCTTTCTTTCTCACAAACAACACCGGTGCGCCCCAAGGAGACACACTCGGCCTTATGAATCCCTTGTCAAGCAAATCTTGAATTTGGGACATCAACTCTTGTAATTCCGACGGTGCAAGTCGGTACGGGGCTTTTGCTACGGGTTTCGCGCCTGGAATCAATTCGATCCCGAACTTTATTTCCCGTTCAGGCGGTATCCCCGGTAAATCATCCGGAAACACATCTTCATAATCTCGTATTACCAGTACATCTCCAATTTTTCGTGATTCTTTTTCGGGCTCATTAGCGTATATCATAAATGCCTTGCATCCTCGCTTCATAAGCTTGTGAGCTTTCAACATTGAGCATACTATGGGGTTGCCTCCTTTTTCGCCATAAATGGTGACGTGTTTTCCGCTCGGAGATGTTAGTTTTATCTCTTTACGAAAACACACGACCTTTGCATGGTATTGAGATAGCCAATCCATCCCAACGACTACTTGGAATTCTCCCATCGACATCGGGATTAGATTTATCAAATATTCTTCATCGTCAATGCTCAGTTTACAGTTTTCACATACATCACAAACAATAAAACTCTTGTTATTACCTATCTCTACTTCTAAGGGCACAGGTAATTTTGTTAGAACAAATGAAGGATGTCGAATAAATCCATATGAAACAAAGGATTTATTCGCACCCGTATCAAATAACACGTGTGCAGGAATTGAATTTACAGCAAATATACCTGAGACCACGTCAGGTTCAACCTTCGCTTCTGCGGCGGTTAGTTGAAAAGATCTTGCCTTTGCTTTTGGGGCTTCACTTTTCGGATCCTGCCCATCCTTCTTTCCAACCAGTTCCGGACATTCCGACTTTTTGTGACCCGTTCGATAACAATTGTAGCAAACCGTCACTTTCTCCGGACACGATATAGCCATATGTCCCGTTTTTTTGCATATGGGACAAGGCTTATCTTTGTAACGGCATTCGCCCTTATGCCCCTTTCCACAGATTCTGCAACTTGGCGACCCGCCCTTCGTATCAGATTTCTTCGCGGTTTCGTTTGTTCGTGCCTTCTTAGCAGGGCTTGGGTTTACATCTTGTGCTTTCCGTTCACCACGTTCAATACTCTTTTTCAGTTCAATTTCCCTTTCCCGAGCAGCATTTATGATCTCGGTAAGGGTCTCGTATTTTGAAGGGGTGATAAATTCCCTGTACTCAGCACTCAACATGTTATGGTAGTAGTATATCTTTTGTTCTTCATTCGTCACTAGATCATCACAAAACTTCATCTTATCCATAAACGTTGCCGTAATCTTGTCTATGGTCTCACCCTTGTGTCTAAGTTGCATGAACTCCTCCTTGATTTTATTCATAACCGCCTTGGGGCTATGATGTTTAAGAAACGGCATCTTGAATTCTTCCCATGTCATGACCTTAGCAGCTTCAATACCGATCTCTTTCTTTTTGTTATCCCACCAATCTTTCGCTTGACTCCTTAGTTGACCCGTACCATAGGCTACGTAATCATCTTCATCACAATGGGTCCTCTCGAATACCCCTTCGATATCACTTAGCCATCATTGGCACACAATTGGATCAACCTCCCCGTTATATATTGGTAGTTTACAGGCCACGAATTCCTTGTATGAACAAGGCTTTCGTCCTCCATGCTTTTCCTTTGCTAAATTTGAATCATCTTCCAATTTCTTGATTCTATCTTCTACTATTGATAAAACCGTGTTTTGAATTTTATCAATAAAGCCCGACAAACTGTTTTCGATCGCCTTTCCAACCTCTTCGGCAATCGTTTCCCTCATTTGTTCGGTGACTCTTGGCACCGCATCATCATTGCCTTTATCTGCCATCTCTATTTCTGAAATGTTTACATAGGTTGTTAAACATTCCATTTATAACACATGTTTTACTTGTTTTGATTCAATCAAGTTCATAACTTGATTTAATCGTTCTTGTTTCGATTCAATCAAGTTCATAATCTTGATTTAATCGTTCTTGTTTTGATTCAATCAAGTTCATAACTTGATTTAATCGTTCTTGTTTTGATTCAATCAAGTTCATAACTTGATTTAATCGTTCTTGTTTTGATTCAATCAAGTTCATAATCTTGATTTAATCGTTCTTGTTTCATGCATTTCTTGTGTTTGAGTGAGCTTACACACTCTTTTCATGCATATTTGTACATTTCTCATTCTATACGTAATACATAATTTACTAACAAAATAAGTTAATTCTTACCGGACGATCGATCAAGCTTGAACCGAACACTTTGTTAACAACCTTAGGCTCTGATTACCAACTTGTAACACCCGTCTAATTAAACTTGATTTTAATCATAGAATATAGCATTTCAAATGAAATATTGTTGAAATATCGTAATTTTCATAAAAGGAGTTCATGAGTAGCATCAACCATAGTCAACTAGTGACTAAATTAAAACATTACAAAAGCTGTTAAAGATTTGTTTACGTCCATACATAAGGTATATTTAAGATTTAAAGCGTTGCGGAAGCCAATAGATAGTGTTCGGTTCTTCAAAAGTTTGCTCGACCATCTTCCGGTTAGTACTATCAACACCTAGGATCAAAAACACAACAAAAGTTAGTTTTGATCAAGTCCAAGCGATTACAAACAAGTTCCATGGATCAACAATTAAAAAAAAATAAAAAAATTTCGGACTGGAGGCGTCGCGTGACGCGACGGGGGCTCGCGCTACGCGAGGCCCTTGTTTTCACAGAATGTCTTGTTTGTTGATGCTGAACATTCCTAGCTCCAAGTTAAATCAAGTTCCAACTTTAAATAGCCATAACTTTTGACTCGTAAGTCCGTTTTAGGTGATTCTTTTTCCTATACGTCTGTAAATTCATTACCGACATAACCATAATAAATTTAATACCCAGAATTTAATTTACGGACCGAAAGGCCGCATGTCATTATGTAATTATTCGACCCATTCTAACCTTACACATTTTTCTATCATTTAACTAATAAACCTATGGTGCCATATGCCCAACATTCGGAGCTTGTTATCACCCGCATTTCTTACCAATCTCATGGTTTAATGCCTTTGTGATTATTATCGCCATTATCGATTTCTAGAACGCTTAAAACTACAATTTGCTCAACTAATCGATCCATTGGCTCATCTTGTGGAACCATCCACTTATGATGACTACCAATTGGCTCGTTGACTATACTAAGTCTATTATTTCACAATTCAACCATAATCAATGCAATTTCAACACAATTTCAATTCAACGATAAGATTTACGAAACTTATCAACAATTCGCTTAATGTAACCAATCAAGTTACGTACCTTCAAAGTGGACCTTTCAAACGTGGTTCGCCACCCGCTTGTCCGCTTGACGCTCCTGCGCCCGTTCCTATAGAGTTCATTTATGATATGTTTAGAACTCTATTTAAATCAATATACGCATAATACACCAAACATCATGTTTATGCGTTTAAACTTGGAATTTTAGTTTTAGGCCTTCATAGAGGCATTTCTACAAACACTTCATGGGCAGATTTTTACATGATTAAACATCAAATCTCTAGATTATTATTTAGCCCTAATTTCTCATCATTCAACCTTTTCACATGATTGATAACTTCAATTCTCTGGAATCACTTCAAAATTGCCAAATTACACTAGATTAACAATCTAGTTCCTAGGGTTCATCAATTTACACATAACCCGTTAATCACCTACAATGGTGTTCATAATCTTCACTAAAATTTAACATGATTTCAACTTGTATTTGCCTAGGGTTTATCCCTAGACACTATAGTTTTTCCTAGATCATCATAAGACACACATGCAACTATGATTTTAGATTTTTCCCAATTACATGAGAAATTCAAGTTGAGAGTTTTCATGAAAATTTACATACCTTGTAATCCTCTCGTGATGAGGATCAGTAATCTATGCTTTAATTTCGATTTCAACTTGAATTGAGCCTTCAATTTGCAAGTTTTGTGAAGTTTTAGGGTTTTGGAAAGAGTGGGGATCGCCCCTGTTCTTGTTTGTACGACCAGACCTCCCTTTTGGGGGTGTTTGGTTTGTTTTATTTAATTAACTACACTTAAGTTTCCATTTTTAACACTTAAGCCCTTCCACTTTGATCAACCTTTAATTTACTTGCTTTTTAACTCAACTATAAGTTATTTCTAGACTTTTAAACTAACTAGGTTAGATTTCCTAGTTAGTAAATTCTAGTTTATTTAAACTTTATAATTCTAATATAAAGTTTTATATATTTTTTTTCGGGGTGTTACACGTACATTAAGCCGTAATGTACGTTAACTGGCCTCTATATATATGTATATAATTATATATTATATAGATAAGTAGCCCAAGAAAAATTAAAAACCCAAGAAACATACTAGCCCAACTCAATACCAAAACCTAACCCTAATTCCTAAAAATTCAAATCAACACCTAATCTCCTGCTACATACGGACATACTTCCTGCCACATACCTCGCCGCTGCTCAACTCAAGTTCAACTCATACGGATACGGTACAATCTCCTACCTCGCCGGCTTCTTGAAATCAGCAGAGGTACAATCTCCTACCTCCTGCCACATACCTCGCTGCTGCTCATGTTCGATTGCTGAGGATCCAATCTTTTCTCACGGTACAATCTCCTACCTCAAACAATCTTTTCTCACGCTGCTGCTCATCTCGATTTTACTTCAATCTTGATACCGAGATTGAACAATTGATGTATAATTAGAAGACTAAATTTGGAATTGTATTGCTTTTGTTAGTAAGGTGTTGGACATGTTTTAATTAAGTTATGATTTGTTTTTGTTGAATGCAGCCTTTTAATAGTCTTGATTTCATTTTTTTTGTTGCTACACATGTTTTAATTTCGGTGCTAAGAAAAACCGAGCGAAACCAAGAAAAAACGATCCGCTGGATTCAAATTCAATCCGAGCACGAGCATCAGTTTTGTATTCGGTTTTGCAAATTCGATCCGATCGGATCTGATCGGTTGTAATTCAATCCGAACACGAGTAGACCCTCGCTCGGATCGGCTCATGAACACCCCATCCCTTAGGTATTTGTCATTTGCTTCTAAATATAAAGGAATTTCTTCTATACAGATAAGGTTAGAAGGCATGTTAGGGATTTTGTGTCACACACGTCTTTTTAATTAGTGATGGGTGTGACCCTTTGTCCTTGCAAACATGGATTTCAAAAGCATATTACATCTAATGAATACATTTTTTATGTGACTCTTTCTTTCATCTGGATAAAGAGAGTCGAACCATACATAGAGTGTGTTAATCGACCAGGAGGGAATGCCTGCTCTTGATTCGACCTTAACTTTTTAGAGGGAATAACCGCTCTTGATTCAACCTTGTCTTTTTTGGATTCAATGGTTGAAAGTTTCACAAGAGAATCCAATGCAGATAGAAACACTTACTTTTGTTAGTGATTCCGTTTGCTAATGTAAGTATGCACTTGTAAAACTCAGCAAGAGGGATAGATTGCTATGAGGAAAAGGCTTAAATCCATATTAATTTATATTTGGAAAATACTTTTGTAGTTTTTTTTTAACGGCAAATTTCTTTTATTTCTGTCGTATGTGGGACTTGAACCCAAGACCCCCCTCTCCCAAGGTGTTTAAAGGCTTTGTCTTTGCCAATGGACAATGTTTTCCGTTTTGATCTTTTATAAATGTAGATTAATATCAAAATATAATCTTTTTATTCAGTTCATATCTCTCTAAACACATAAATTTAAAAAATATATAATTTTTTTTTTTCAAAAGTGGTGAATGTTTGAAACTTTGAATATCTAAGAGGGAATTCATACAATCCACCCGTTTTTATTTCATTTAATATAAGAAACTACAAATTCAAACTTCATACAATCCACCCGTTTTTTTTTATTGCATTTAATATAAGAAACACTACAAATTCAAACTAAAAGCAATTAACATTCACCACTTTTTGAAAATTTTAATATAAACTACTAATATGAGGCTAGCTCATTTGACAGAGACATATGCCTCTTAAAGATGAGATCACAAATTAAAACCTAGATAAAGAGATTAATTTCGCATTATTATCAACTTGAGTAAAAGTAAACGTCACCATTAAAAAAATTAGCAAGAGAAAAGGAAAAGGTCTTCGTTACAACCATCAAATACAACGTCTATTTTCCTTTATTAATTTACCTTTTTTTCTTTCTTTTACTTCATCGTTTAAGTGGGAATTAGAATTACCAATGGGGTGGTGATCCATACAAATTAGAGCATTATTCAAATACCCATCGCCCATTCGATTGTGTAAATCTGTCTTAATAAGCTTCATTAAAAAAACATATATCAATGGTTGTGGTTGCAACTGGTAAAATCAACGCTAACTTCAATATCCGGTAAACTTAAGGAAAAAAATGGTTTGTTCCCATTAAAAATCAAAAGAACCCAAGTCATTTGGGCTTTTAACCATGTAGTCTTTTAATATGTTGTGTTTATGTGAGCTATTGAGTTTAATTTAAAGTGGGCTTTTAACCATTTATTAGTGAGCTTTTGATCATAAATTTACGGTTTGACTTTTAATAAAAGCGGTGGCGGGACCAGACTTTTGTAGCTGGAGGGTCGCAATGTAATTTATATATACACAAAAATATGTTTATTTATGTTTTTCGATAGATGTAATACGACCGTTGTAACGATTTTACTTTGATAATGGTAAGCTGAACATTCTCATCGATTAATATTTGTTTTGAGTTTTTCTAATTGAAAATTATATTATAAAAAATAAAACTCTACATTAATTCAAATAACATATTAAACAGAACCCACCGCTAAGAATAAAGTAATTAATTAAAAGAAATTAGAGATCTTAATACTCTATCCATTCAAATAAATTAATAGAAGACTTATTTCAAGTACCCTATAAAGCCCAAGAAACATTTCAAAGTATCGTGTTGTTGATTGTTGAGTGTTTGTTTCCAAGTACCCTATAAAGCCCAAGAAACATTTCAAAAAATAATAAATTTGTTAGGCCGCACAATGATTTCTAAAAAGCCCATTTAATCAATTAATAGGGAGTAGGGTGTACATCTTCCCTTCCAAATATAAAACAGAATGCTCGCTGACCAGTCAACCATCGCATCCATCGGGAAAAAAAATTAACGGTCACGATACCTTCTCTTCTTCTATTTTTCTTTTAATAAGGGTGATTATTGAAGGGGTAGCATAAAAGTTTTTCAGAGGTAACGGAATCACAAAAATTGTAAGTAATAAAAGAGATTTTGAACTTCCAAGTTAAAGTTGAACGGTAATGGGTGCTACCCCTTCCATAAGGCTAGGTCCGCCCCTGCATGGATGTAACACCCCGAAAACGCGTTTGGTAATCAAACCACGTTAATACTAAAAAGACGGGTAAAGTACCGTAAGTGGTAAAAATTATCCCGATAAATATTAGAATTTAAATAAATAAACCTAATATTAGAAAAAGGAGAAAGAATGCTTTTGAGAAAATAAAGTTTACAAGAGGCCCGAGTTAACGGGACTTAAAATAAAACGAGTTGTAATCTCCCCGAACCTACTAAATTAACTAGGAATGTTCAACCTAGTTAATAAGAGGAAATATTGTTGGAACTAAGTGGGTTGTGGTCTACTTAAGAATTAACCAAACATGAGGGGCCAAAGTGGTATAACTTGAAAGTTGAATTAATAAAAGAAAAACAAAACACACACTAAGCGTGTGTTCTGGAACGACCACGAGATAGCTCCAAGGAGCCAAAACCCTAATTCAACCATAATCATTAAATTGAATGGCTAATTGGAGCTCAAATTCATGAATGAATGCGAATTAACGATCACCCAAGCTAGGGGAACATAAGGTATGTACTACCTGCGTCCCATTAAAAGTGTCCTATTTTGAATTTTCAAAGTCTTTATTTATAAACTTTGGCCTTAAATAATTTTGTTTGTGTTAGATAATACTTGATGAAAGTTATATGATTTGAGTGTGTTTTACAAGTGTTTTTATCGGGTTAATTTTCATCAAGTTTTATATAACACAAAAAATATATAATTAAAGTCAAAGTTAATAAATAAAGACTTTGAAAATTCAAAATAATACACATTTAATGGGACGGAGGGAGTATAATTTTGATGATATTTGAAGTTGTGAAATTTGATGAACATCATAATTTGTGAATAATGTATGAATCATAGAGGTTATGGCTGAATTAGTGATGTATACTTGCTTAGGAATAAAACCCTAAGTGAAAAGTTTACATATGTTGCTATGATTGAGTGTTTAGATGAATTACCACACTTAGATAAGTGTTTTTAATAATCTGATGAAATTGATGATATAAACATGTTTAGAATCATCATACATGATGGTAATAAGAAGGTGTTTGAATAATCTATGAATTCGGGTATATGATCATACTTGCCATGAGATGGGTTTTTGTATGATATAAAGAAATTGATGTTAAAATTATGTTATAGATGCTTGAAATCATGTTACCTACTAGTTAGTATGTAAATTTGATTTCATTAAGTATTTGGATGAAATGCCTAAGTAAGTTCGATGAACCAATTTGTGCATTTGTATATGTTAGTAAGTCAATTGACTTTTTAAAAGTCAATCTAACCAATGATAAGATCGACTAATAATTTCGACATAAAACCCATAAGGTGGAATAGTCGTGATTGATAATGAGTAATCTAACCATCTTGCGAATTATGAATGATAGTTTGACGCTAGACAAGCTAGGTGGAAGCTTGGAGAAGAAGCGGGTCAAACGGGATCATGTACCAAGGAAAAGTGTATTTAAGTAGAGCTTACATCCTTTAGATAGAATATCTATTTGTGTATTTGGTTAAAAACCAAGGTGACTTAGTATTCGTAATGAATCTTTGAATTATGGCAATCCGAAACGAATTAATATGGGTCGGAATAAATAAATATGGTAGGAAACCATGTTTGATGATAAGAAGGGGTAAAATGGTAAATTAGTCACGCGTTGACAAATAAGTAATAAGTTGTGAAAAGATTCACGTTATGGTGTAAACAATAATGATGAATGGGTAAAATGGTCATTTAGACCAAACGGGTCAAATAGCGATGTTATCACCATTTGATAATGACGACAAATGTTTGCTTGTTGAGTCTTATGCTTGCAGGAACAAATAGAGTATGAGAATTTGCGTTGCTATGAATTAGCAACAAATATGATGAGGTATTGAAACGGGTCATACTTTGACCCGAGCCAGGTATGTGTAAATAAGATTATAGCTAAAATGTGCGATTTTGGTCAAACATGTTTTTGAAAGTCCTTCGTCGTAAAAGAAGGGACTAAAGTTGACTAAAACGCCCTTGAATGATAAACCGGGCAAATGACCCTTAAGGGTATGTCTTTCGATAAATAAGCCTTTATGGTCAAATGCCATGAAACGAGTCTTTTTGTAAAATTACTAAACCGAAGGGTATAATTCAGAAAATATGATTTTACCTTATGAAATCCACCACAAATATCGTTGTGGTGGAAAATAAAAGAAGTCTCAGTATGGTAATAGGAAATAAGAAGAAAGAGCGATATTTAAGCTTAAATGATTAAATCCTCTAAACGGGTCAAAATGAATTATGCGCATAACTTGGGTAATGGCTGCGTTATTCATAAAATATTGAACACGATCAAAGATTTAAGCTTCCGCATTACGTTTTGTCATTATGAGATAAAATGACGACTTTATGTTAAAATGTTTTAAATTTCAATAAGTTTTAAGAAGCTTGTATTTTCAAATGTATCTGTAATCGTATGAATGCTTTTATATGCGATAATTATATGTAAAATTGATAATCAAAGTAAGGGTTTTACAAGTTGGTAATCAGAGCTCAAGGTTAAAGAGTAAATGTGTTCGGTTCGAGACTTGATCGCATAATCCGGTAAGTTATATGTATATTAACAGTCTAGCATGTTAAAGTGTTGTAAATAACACATAGGGTTATCATGTAACACACGTTACCCCAGTTAAATTGATAAAGGACAGACATAGTTAACGAACTACGTGCGTTAACACGTGCCGAAGAAAGCCTTGTTTTATAGTACGAGTGCTTGTTAATGTTAACATTACTAATATTTGTAAACATTCTAGTTGAAGGACCCTTGCATCCAAAGATGATGGGAGTCTAAAGATTATTGATACGATGAAGGAAATGGTCTGAAGTATGACAAGTAAGCCATACACGCCAAAGACATAAATCAAGCAATGATCTCGAATAGAGATCGAACAACAAGGAAAGTTTATCAGGGCGAGTATCTACCAGGTACACGTCTTAAATTTATAGTACAAATAGTAATATGCAACAAATGCATAGTGAATGACAGTTGCATATAGAATATGAAACTTGGGAAACATGGATAGGATACCTATCCAGGATGACTTTTCCAAGAGAAATTTAGTAGAGATACGTATTATTCACAATTTTGAATAACAAGACAATAATAGAATTCAGTTTAAGTAAAAAATTGGATGAGAATGATCATCCAAGTAAGTATTCTCAATATGAACCTTATTGAGAAAAGTAACAATCACATTAACGAATGTGATTGTATAAATGTTTTATAAAAGGAAAACATTTTATATGCTTGTGGATAGAATGGGTAAAACTAATAATTATTAAATAACAATTAAATAAGGTTTTACCAAATAAAATCATAAATATGGAATTGAATCAAGGATTTACTTACATGGGAAGTGATGTGATAATTATAATAAGGTCACGTGTACCATGTGTTGATCGCTTACTCTGGCCAAGTAAGTAGTGAACACATGATACCATGAACTTCTTATAATGAGCGCATTTACGTTCGATATGGTAAAGACAAGGTGAATGAAAAGTTAAAAGATCCTTGGAGTCAAGAAATCTTAATAGGCATACTCGTATAAATGGTTTTCGTGGGAACCATAAAAACGATACATGGCGCATATAGAAATAAATGACACAAGGAAATTCCTAAAATAGTCATTTTGGATGAAAGAGCCATGGTTGACAAAAAGGGCACATAAAACCAAAGTATTAGTGACCAGCGGGGTCATAGAAACGAAGGTATTGCCCATACGGAAAGAAGATCAAAGTCGTTGACTTTGGTCATAGTAAAGAAAGAATGATGATGATTATCATCATCATTCATAGTTTATAAGGCCATCAAGGATGGTCAAATAAAGAATAAAAGTTTGGTGGAATAAAAGCGATGGATTTCTCTAAGACAACCAAAAAAGTCAAAACGAAGTCTTAATGCATACCAGAATGGTTGCATTAATAATGACTTCGGTAAAGTAGCCGGTTGGTGGGTAGGATTATATATATATATATAGGGGATGGTTCAAATGAAAACCACTTTTAACGCGAAAACTCGAAAACTAACTAAAAAAAGCCTAAAAAACACACAAATTTTTTTTTTCAATTTTTTTAATAAAAATCGTTGGTTTTTATATATAAAAAAAAATTAAAAAAAAAATTTGTGTAGTGCACATGTGTAGTACAGATACACATGTGTAGTATTACACATGTGCAATGTTGTAAGAATCGCTAGGCGCTAGTCGGGCGGTGGGGTACCGACTAACGATTAATCGGGATTAATAGGGATTAATCGGAATTAATCGGATCGAGAGTTTTATATGTAATTTTTAGTTATATATATACACATACATTTTTATATGTAGTTTTCTAAAGTAGACATGTTTTAACCTCTTATTAACCCATTTTTTAAGTAACTGGAAGGAATTTATAAGCTTTGGTCGAAATTTGGCCGACGTCTCACCAAAATTTGGCCAGAATAGGACCGCCTAGCAATTAATCGGCCAATAATCGGTGAACCACCGATTAGTGATTAATCGGTGACTAATCGGAGCCTAGTCGGGATTTTTACAACCATGCACATGTGCACTACACAAAAAAAAAAAAATTTTTGAAAATTTTTTTTATATAAAAAACATGCGAAATTTGGTTTGCAAAAAAAAAAAAAAAAAAATTGTGTGTTTTTTAGGCTTTTTTTAGTTAGTTTTCGAGTTTTCGCGTTAACTAGTGGTTTTCATTTGAACCTTCCCCTATATATATATGTGTGTGTGTGTGTGTGTGTGTGTGTGTGTGTGTAAACCGAGAAACGGGAACGCGGATTAAAAGTTAAAAGACTCAGATTATGAGTTATGATTAAAAGATGACAAAATTTCGCAAATAGAAATTGTGACAATTATGTTAAACTATTTTGAGGATTTTTATATAAATAATTAAAAAACTCAAAATGAAGTCTTAACGCATACTATAATGGGAACGTGGATTTTAAAATAATAAACCCAGGTAATGGGTTATAGGAGCAGGAATATTGCTCGAAAGGAAAACGATTGTGGTCATGAACTATGGTCGAAGTTAATGGATTTAAAACATGAAAATAAATGATTTTCAAACATAAAAAGGGTGTCTTAACACCAACTATGTGTGTATATATATATATATATATATATATATATATTCTAGTAATGACACGAGTAAAAAGATGATCTACGAGATCACCATAACCTTCGGGTTATAAACAGTGTAAAGGTCTACAGGACCAAAATAACCCTCGGTTCATGAATAAAAAGAAATGAACTATAGGGGCCTCGCCTTAAAGAGGTGAAAGCTTAAAGAAATAGCTTACGAGCCTAAATGAAAAGGAATTATGGGCTACTTAGGCAAAGCGAGAGAACCGGATATGATACCTCGCGTAAACTAAGAACGGAAAAGAATAAATTCTTGGTTGTCAATTTCTTGATATGAGTAATTGTGTCACACCCCGATATTTTCACGTATTAGAAGTGGGCCCGGTGGGGAGTATCGTGACGTAGTTGATATCATCATAGTCAAATAATCACAGTTCAATGAACAGCGGAAGTCTAAAAGTAATAATATTACAAACCGATTCGAAAGTAACATTAAATATTACAACGAATTGTAAGATGGATCCACAGGCGGATCAAAACAAAAGAAGTATTGTTCAACAGACTTAAAGTGATAAAAGCTTGCAAGACTCTTTATTTATTCACTCAGGAGTTCCAGCCCATTACGCTTAGTACCTGCACTTAACCTTTTTGAAAATACGTCAGTTTACACTGGTAAATACAGTTAACCGACACTTTTAAAGATATTTAAGAAAATTGATTTAAATGCACAAGGCACAAATATTCTTTTATAACTTGGGATAATTATTTAAAAATAATCTTGTAAAAGATTTATATGTTTATTATACATTCAGGATCCGGGATAGATGTCACACCCCTATTTTCCACGTGTCACCGGTGGGCCCGATGGGGAGTATAGTGACGTAGTTGGTATCATCATAGACAAACAACACAATATATATAAATGCACAGCGGAAGCAAAGATAGATTTATTTCAACTTTAATAGAGTGTAATATTAAATATCACAAATAGTTGAAACGGATCCACAGGCGGATCAAAATAAAAGAAGATATTGTTCAACAGCTTTATTGACATCCAAGCTTGCGAGACTTATTGTGGACGCTTAGAAGACAGCCAGCCTAGTACGAGTAGTACCTGCACTTAACCTTTTGGAAAAATACGTCAGTTTACACTGGTAAATACAATTTAACTGACTCATTTTGAAAAAAGGTTTGAAAATTGATTTAAATGCACGTGGCACAAAACATTTTATAACTTGGGATAATTATGTGAAAATAATCTTGTAAGGGAATTACATGTTACTTATGCGTTCAGTAGCCCGATCCGTAGACCGGGTTAAAGATTAATAGACACACCACAATATTGAGTTATGCACTGAAAGGTGTACGCCTACACCCCGTGCTTAGGTCGTGGCCATCTCGTAAGATGATGCCAAGGATATCCGGGACATGGTCATTAACCCCCCAAAGGCTTTAAGCAAACAAAAGACATTAAAAACATAGCATATCAATAAATTTAACCTCTATTCGATTAAAGAATTCAATGCCGGACCAAGCGGAATTTTATATACCGTATCCCAAGCCCGTATAGGGAAAATAAGTTAAAAGTATTTACCTTGGTAAGTATAAATCACAATTAGCGAGTGAAGGTAGCTTTTACTGGTTCTTCTATTCTGGAACAAAGGTTTATAATAACCTATTAGATTTCTAACGGGTCTTTATTTAAGCTTAAGCTTAGACCGGTTAGCTTTTAAAGACGATACGGTTCAAACGCACGATTAAGCGAAGACCGGATAGAATGTGATTTAGACCCGACAAGTTTGAATACTTGTATAATATGGGTATACTAACTACATTATGGATTTTGAGACAAAGATGATAAGGTTTGACCCGTTTCGGTCAATTTATGCAAACTAGTTACATAAACCGAACCGAGCGCGAAAAGGGCGTCGCGGGTAACCATAAGAGTCATATGCAAGTTCCCTGAGTTAATATGCCTTAAAAATGTTGTGATATCAGTAAGGTATCTTTTATTATGCCCAAAACGGATTTAAACACAATTTATGCCTCATAAGGGCATTTTGGTCATTTAAAGATTATAAAAGAGTTTAATTAGTATTCTGAGTTACAGGTCTGATTTATACAGTAAATACACTTAATTTAATAAGTTATAACAGTAGGGTATGACCTATATGTGAAATTTATCATTTAAAACCAAACTATGCTCCTTAGGGGTATTTTGGTAATTTTCACAAGGGCTAAAAAGGTCAAGACTGAAATCTGAGTTCAAAAACTTTTACTTACTGTTATTATATAAAAATATACTAAAAATATCAGTAGGTATCAACCTTATATGTTTAATATAGTGTTAGTACATACTATGCGTTAAAAACGCTTAAAAAGGCGATTTGGAGCCATTTCCGGGTTTTCAAAGGAAGGATGACATTTTTATAATTCCAGAAGGCTCAAAATATTTTATTTAACAAATAAAATCAGTAGAAAAAATCTTGGGGTCAAAAGGATTTGTAAAACTCATTTTATGGCTTAAAAGGGCAAAATCGGTATTAACCGAAATAAACTTAGAGACCTATGTTATGCTCAGCCAAAAATTAAATAAAAATCTTCAAAAATCCCAAAATATTATATTACATCAGTGGGTAAAAATTTTGATATCAAAAAGTGGGTTTAAATAGGTTATATGCTAATTACGCCGTTTAAGTAACATAAAGCGTTCAAATTACGCTAATGAGCATAACTTCTAATCTAGACCTCAAACTAATGTAAAATTTTAGGTGCAAGTTTATAAATCAGTAACTAAGGTTTCTACTCTTTCACTTTTTCAAAAATCACGTTTTATAGTCAAAAGGGCATAATAGTCAACATTTAAGCATTAATCGGAAACATGCATGTGAATCGGATAAGTATTGAACCAAGTTGTATAATCTCAGAGAGTTATACTTAAATGAAACCTGGTCCAAAATAAGCTCTAAGGCAGATCTTAAACATGCACGAACGGATCAGAACTGATAGTCAAAGCAAAAGTCAAATTATGCGACTTTCGGGTCCGATCCGGGTTTAAACTGAAAATTGTCGAGTTGAACATGTTGAGACATGTTCTTATATTAGTTACCAAGTTATTTTAATGATCAAACAGGTTGCATGCATCCTACATTGCTAATTATGCTTAAATTTGCAAATAATCATTCTGTTGACTTTTTAAAGCAAGCTTTGACTCGACAATTAACATAGTTAGAGTGGGAATCTGAAAATACCCTTTTAAGGGTTTGTTACCCACATAAATACCAACTTGTAGGTACTTTCAATTCGAGAAATGACTGAGCGGATTTCATTTAATCGCAAAGTCAAACTTAATTTACGACGGATTGACTTTTAGTTAATTAACTAAGCTAGAATGAATTAGAAAGGGTTATGAACACTTACAAGAGTCCTAATTACGATTAGAGAGCACTAGAAAGCCTGATGTTGATCAGAGGAGCTCCAGAAGTGGACTTGTGAATGTTTGTAAATGCAAGTGATGAATGTTGCCACTTCAAGTCCCTTTTATAACATCTTTGATCTTCTAGGATGATGCCACAAGAGTCTATAACTGTTATCAGATGTGTCCAAGTGCCCCTCTATGCATGTAAAACCATTGGAGAGCATATGGTATCAGATAACAGCTGTTTAGCATCGTTTCAGACTTGAAAACTAACATATGCGCGCTGTTTGTCGCTGGCAGCTTGTAGGCGGGCCGCGAGAACCCTTACGCGGGGCGCGTACAAGTGGCGACCAGGTTAACAAGTTTCTATGAATTGCAATTTAGTCCTTGGTCCTTTGTTACGTGGTTTTGCTTATTTTTCTTGCACTCTTGACCCTTAAATCTGATTTTTAAGGGCCTTAGGACATCTACAAACTTGGGTAGGTCCTTGGTTAACCTTGTGCTTACCCGAAAAGTCACGAATTTCAACGTTAACGCATTTAACCCTTCGTGCACGGTTTTGATCATAACTTTCTCATATGACAACGAAACTTTATGAAATTTTTACCACATATTCTAGTGAGTATATTTTACCATTACAAAGCTTCGGGTTTGCTAAAAGGTCACTCAGAGGTATGCTTTCAACATGTTGACACATTTAGCCCCTGTAGTTTGTAATCTCTCACTTTCTTTCATTTTTCCGCTTTGTATGATCCATGATTTATTCGTTTAAGATTATAAACACCATGTAGGGTTATTGTAGGGCCTATTTATCCATTGTTGACACTTTGGACCCTTATATTCACATAGTTTCACTGTTTGTCAACTTTAGTCCCTCTAAAGTACTTTTTCACATATTCAAAGCCTATGACACGTGTCAATACATTATTGGACGTAAATTTTTGAGGTGTTACAATAGAAGCTGGAACAAGATTAATAGACACACCACATAATATAAACCCACGGCGAGTTATTCTCAACAAGCGGGTATATCTTTTTACATACGCACCGGCAGCTGTATGCCTACACCCCGTGCTTAAGTCGTGGCCATTTCAATGAATGAGCCGAGGATATCCAGGACATGGTCATTAACCCCCCCCCCCCCAAGGCTTAAAATGAACAAAACAAATTAAACGAGTTATCTCAATGATTTAACCATTATTCGATTAAAAATTCAATACCCAACCAAGCGGTATTATTAAATACCGTACCCCAAGCCCATATAAGGGAAAATAAGTTAAAAGTATTTATCTCTATCTGAGGAAAATATAAATTTAATCTCAGCCGTATAACAATCAGCAAGTGCAAATAGCTTTTACTGGGCTCCTAAATCAGGAACGAAGGTTTTAATAACATATTAGAATTACTAACAGGTCTTATTTAAGCTAAAACTTAGACCGGTTAGTTTTAAGGAAAGGTTTACGGTTCAAAACGCAAGATTAAGCGAAGACCGGATTAGAATGTTATTTAGACCCGACAAGTATGAAGACTTGTATAATAAGGGTAAACTAAACACATTCTGGATTTAGAAGTAAAAATGATAAGGTTTGACCCGTTTCGGTTAATTTATGCAAACTAGTTACATAAACTGTACCGAACGCGAATATGCATAACGGGTAACCAAATAAGTCATGTACAGGTTCCACAAGTTAATATTCTTAAAATATGTTATGATATCAGTAGGATACCTTCCATTATGCCCGAAACGAATTTAAAATCAAATTAAGCCCCGAAAGGGTATTTTGGTCATTTTAAAATTTATAAAAGAGGTTAAATAGTAATCTGAGATTCTTGTCTAAAATAATCAGTAAAAATATTTATTTTAATAAGTTATATCAGTAAGATATCATATATATGTGAAATTTATCTTTTATGACCAAACTATGCACCGAAGGGGCATTTTGGTCATTTCACATATGTTTTAAGGGTCAAATTTGGAAATCTGAGTTTAAAACATTTACTTACTATTTAAGTTTAAAAATTTATTCATAACATCAGTAGGTAACAAGTCTTAGGAGCTCTATATGGTTTTAAACCACACTATGCGCCTAAATTGCATAATAGTCGGTATTTGAAAGTATTCGGGTTGATTTAAGAAAATCTGAGATTTTGATCAGCCTCTACTGTATAAAATAATTTTTTTATTATAGAAAATCAGTAGAAAAAGGTTTTATATGTAAAGGATGTGTAAAACTCATTTTATTAGCAAAAAGGGCATAACCGTCAATTACCGAGTCAATGCAAGAACCCTATGTAATGATCAGTTTAAAGTTTAACAAAAATTTCCAAAAATCCCTAAATATTATATTACATCAGTGGGTAGAAAGTTTGGTGTCAAAATTTGGGTTTAAATAGGTTTTATGTTGAAAATGCCTTTTAATTAATAAAAAGCTTTTAATTTACGATATCGAGCATAACTCCTAATTTAGACCACAAACTGATGTCAAATTTTTAGGACATGCTTATAAATCAGTAATAAAGGTCTTTGTCCTCTCACATTTTCAAAAATCTCGTTTTAATAACAAAATGGCATAATGGTCAACTTTTAAGCATTTAACGGAAACATGCAATGGACTAGGATTTCTATGGAACCAAGTTGTATAACCTCAGAGGGTTATACTAACCTATAATACGGTCCTAAAGGAACCCTAAGGCATATCTAAAACAAGCTAAATCGGGTCAGAACTAAAAGTTAAAGCAAAAGTCTACTTTTGCGACTTTCGGTTGCAAACCGAGCCTAAACTTAGAATTGTCAGGTTGAACATGCCTAAACATGTTCTTATATTATTTACCAAGTTATTTTAGTGTTTAAACATGTTCCATAACTTCTACATTATTAGTTATGAATTTATTTGCAAAAATGGATTCTGTTGACTTTTTAATAATAAGTTTGACCCGACAATTGACCAAGTTAGAGTGATAATCAGTGGATACCCTTTTAAGGGTTTATTACATAATTACCCACTCATAGCCACTTTCAATTAGAATAATGGCTGGACCATTAGTGATTGATCACTAAGTCAAAGCTTAATTACGGTAGCTTTGACTTTTGGTCATTAAGCTAATAAAACTTAAACTAGAGAGGCTAAGAATGCTTACAAGGACTCTTAGCACGAGATTAGAACAGAAGAAAGCTCTCTTGAACTCCAGGATGCTCCAGAGAAAGTGATTTGAAGTGAATTTGAAATGTGCAAGTGAACTAGTGCAAACAAAAGGGCCTTATATAGGATTTTTCACTTCATAATATCATTCCACATGCCCCTACATTGATCTCAGATGTTACCAGGTGTCCCTAGTGCATGAAAAACTGTTGGCACAGTCCCTGGTATTGAAATTTAGCATGCAAAGGTGGTAGAACTGGTTAAACATGCAGCTGTCCTTATCTGCTGTTGCTGGCACTGCTCACGCGGGCCGCGTAAGACTCAGAGAGAGTCTACGCGGGCCGCGACACTCCCCCTTAACCGGAAAACAACTTTCAGACTTTGCATTTTCGGTCCCTGGTCCAAAATAAGTTTATTTATCTTTCATTTATTGCACTTATGACCCCCATAGTTAAATTTTAAGGGCCTTGGGCCATAAACTAACACCGTTAAGCTTCCGGTTAGTTGTACGATTACCCGAAAAGTTTTGTTTTCATCGTAACCCCACAAAATTAATATCTAAAATTCTAGAGAACCAAATATATAATTATTATAATGTTTTTGGGTTTGTTAAAAGGTCACTCAGAGGTAACATTTAACATGTTGACACTTTTAACCCTTATGTTTCGTAAAATCCTTATTTTAAGCACAAACGACTTCCAATGTTCGTCAAATTATTCATTAAAGAATACGAATGTCGTATGAGGTCAATCAGAGGCACAAGAATGGAATGTTGACACTTTGGATCCTTTTAGTAACATATTTACATTGTTTGACAATTTTAGTCCTTCCAGATCAATCCATTACACGTTTAAAGTCCATGACACGTGTCCTTATTATATTGGACATGGTTTTACGAGGTGTTACAACCTCACCACCTTAAAAGACATCTCGACCTCTGGATTTACTAAAATAAATGAGGTTACTTCTGCTTCATTGTGGATTCTACCTCCCACGTGTCTTCTACGAGCATCCCACTTTACCTTCACAATCGGCACGTGCTTCCTTCGAAGCTTCTTAACCTGTCAATCCTCGATCAATAAAGGTTTTTCAACAAACTTTAAGCTCTCATCTATCTGTACATCCTTATGTGACATGGCTAGCGATTCATCAGCTAGACATTTCTTCAAGTTGCAGATGTGGAATACATTATGTATCCCACTAAGCTCTTCTGGCAGATTTAGCTTGTAAGCTACAGTTCTGACACATTCGATGATCTCGAATGGTCCTATGTACCTTGGGCTCAACTTGCCCTTCTTGCCAAAACGCATTTCCCCTTTCTAGGGTGATACCTTAAGTAACACTTTGTCACCTACCTCGAATTTCAGAGGTTTACGCCTTTTATCTGAGTAGCTTTTCTGCCTATCCCTAGCAGCTTTGAGACGATCACGTATCTGCACAATCTTATTTGTCATCTCCAGGACTATATCTGGTCCTGTTAGTTGGACATCACCAACTTCCGCCCAACAAACTGGCGTCCTACACTCTCTTCCATACAAAGCTTCGAAAGGTGCAGCTTGAATACTCAAACGATAGCTATTATTATACGAAAATTCAATCAACGGAAGATGATCATCCCAACTTCCACCTAAATCAATGACACAAGCTCGAAGCATATCCTCAAGTGTTTGAATTGTACGTTCGCTTTGCCCATCCGTCTGAGGATTATAAGCAGTACTGAAGTTTAAACGAGTGCCTAGGGATTGCTGTAAGCTTTTCCAAAAGTGAGACGTGTATCTAGTATCCCTATTGGAGATAATAGATACTGGCACTCCGTGGAGAGATACAATCTCGTCCACGTATAGCTGAGCTAACTTGTCGGAGCTGTGAGTTTCTTTAATCGGCAAAAAGTGGGCTAACTTGGTCAGTCTATCTACTATAACCCAAATAGTATCATTCCCATGCTTTGTCCTTGGTAACTTAGTGATAAAATCCATAGTTACCATTTCCCACTTCCAAGTGGGAAGTTTAGGCTGTTGCAGTAAACCTGACGGCTTCTGGTGTTCGGCTTTTAACCGGTGCACAAGTCAGACATTTAGCCACATAAGTGGCTATAGATTTCTTCAAACCTATCCACCAATAATTTGCCTTTAAATCCTGGTACATCTTATCACTGCCAGGATGAACAGATTATTTGGAGCTATGAGCTTCTTGAAGAATCACTTCCCTAAGTCCTCCACATATTGGAACCCATATTCGTCCATTCAATCTTAGGATTCCATCCTTTCCATACGATAACTGTTCAGCAGTTACGCCTAACTTCTCATTCCGATAGTTAGCTTCTAATACGGCTTCTTTTTGAGCGGCTAACAACCTTTCATTCAAGCTGTTCTTCAATTCAATGCTCTTGGCGTTAATCCTAATGGGCTTAACCCTTTCCTTTCTGCTCAAAGCATCAGCGACTACATTCGTTTTGCCTGGATGATACCGGATTTCACAATCATAATCATTCAGCGTTTCCATCCATCGACGTTGTCTCATGTTAAGATCCTTTTGGTTAAACAACTGAAGGCTCTTATGATCAGAATAGATCACACACTTAGTCCCATAAAGATAATGCCTCCAAAGCTATAGTGCAAATACAACGGCACCCAATTCCAAATCATAGGTGGTGTAATTCTTCTCATGCACCTTTAATTGTCGGGAAGCATATGCAATAACTTTGCCCTTCTGCATAAGCACACATCCCATACCTGTGTGCGATGCGTCGCAATAAACCACAAATTCTTCAATTCCTTCTGGCAATGTCAACACAAGTGCATTGCTTAACTTCTGTTTAAGAATCTCAAAGGATTCTTGTTGCTTGGGACCCCAATCGAACTTTATATTCTTACGAGTCAACGAAGTTAGGGGTGCAGCAATCCATGAAAAGTTTTCAATGAAACGCCTATAGTAACCTGCTAGACCTAAGAAGCTGCATATCTCTGTAGGAGTCTTAGGTTCTTGCCAATTCATAATTGCCTCAATCTTAGCGGGATCCACCTGGATACCACGCTCACTCACCATGTGTCCAAGAAATTGGGCTTCACGAAGCCAAAACTCACATTTTGAAAACTTGGCGTAGAGCTTCTCTTGCTGAAGAAGTTTAAGGATACATCGAAGGTGTCTTTCATGATCGGCCTGATTCTTTGAATATATAAGTATGTCATCAATAAAAACAATGACAAACTTGTCCAAGTATGGTTTGCAAACGCGATTCATGAGATCCATGAACGCTGCTGGTGCATTAGTGAGCCCGAAAGGCATCACCAAGAACTCGTAGTGACCATAACGAGTTCTGAATGCAGTCTTATACACATCTTCATCTCTGACCTTCAGCTGATTGTAACCTGACCTTAAATCAATTTTGTAAAAGTAACTTGCTCCTTGAAGCTGATCGAATAGATTATCGAGATACGGGTCAACACTAGGGGCGTTGTAGTAGTTGTAGCCAGGATAAGCTGGCTGCTCAAAAGGGTTATACGCCGCTGCACCGGCGTAAGAAGGAATTGGGTTATCATAACCCATGTGTGGTGGTGATGGTGCGACTGGCAGAGAGTCGACCTCTGAAACGGGGTTTGAAGGCCCACCCATCTGCGGGTCTTCATATAGTGGCGGGTAGTGGCTGCCACTGGAGTGTTGAGGGGTGCTGAAGTGAAAATCCCCTCTTCGCATGGACATCCGTGCACCTGATCTTCTTCGCCTCAGCGGTTCTGGAGGTAGCTGCTGATCTAGCGGCGGCGGTGGCGGTGGCGTAACCACCTGGAATCGCGAATCCTCAGAGGGATCTTGTTGCTGCTGTTGAGGTGGGTTGAAAGGGGGAGTAAACTCCCAGTGGTATGTGGCCCACCTTTTTGCAAAACTGTCTGGGCCCCGGTATGGCGAACCATGAAAATATGATCCGTCAGAAATCTCGATGGGATGCGTGGGCGTCCCAGTTGGTGGCTCGGCAGGCTCCGGATCTGGATCCTCGTCCACATCCATATCCTGGGCTCCAGGAAAGTGGTCTTCTGGTCCCAATGGGTTATGGCCCATTGGTTCTTCACTCACGTTCGCTTGATTGAACCGGCTCTAAAAGTAGGGGGTCGGGTCCTGAAAGGCACGGTGAGAACCCGAACGCTGCAACGGGAGGTAGGAGTGGCGCGAGTGGTCGGACTCGTTGTTCTGGTGGAGCCCGAATGAGTCGTGGTATGATGGTGATGAACTGAGCGAGACAGAGCTTCTCGCAGGCTCCAGGTAAGTCCTCCAATCCTCGTGGGGACTTGAGCTTAAAGTTGCTGAAGGAGTTTGCCGGTGTGATGGCCCAACCTCGTGGTCATTAGGAGCAATGATTGGCGCCTTGCCTCGTCCTCCTCTTCCTCTGAATCGGGGCGGCATTGTACTTGTACCTGCCAAAACAAACAAAGGAAACCAACAAAGGAAAACAATAAGATTAGGATTAGTCCTATGTCGTTAGCCTAGACTCGGAGGTCAAGGAATGTGCAAACTGTGTCATTGAGATTAAACACAAAAGGCTAGTGTTTAATTCACTCAATGTTGGCTCTGATACCAACCTGTCACACCCCGATATTTCCACGTATTACCGGTGAGCCCGGTGGGGAGTATCGTGACATAGTTGATATCATCATAGTCAAATAATCACAGTTTAATGCACAGCGGAAGTCTAAAAGTAATAATATTACAAACCGATTCAAAAGTAACATTAAATATTACAACGGATTGTAAGATGGATCCACAGGCGGATCAAAACAAAAGAAGTATTGTTCAACAGACTTAAAGTGATAAAAGCTTGCAAGACTCTTTATTTATTCACTTAGGAGTTCCAGCCCATTACGCTTAGTACCTGCACTTAACCTTTTTGAAAATACGTCAGTTTACACTGGTAAATACAGTTAACCGACACTTTTGAAGATATTTAAGAAAATTGATTTAAATGCACAAGGCACAAATATTCTTTTATAACTTGGGATAATTATTTAAAAATAATCTTGTAAAAGATTGATATGTTTATTATACATTCAGGATCCGGGATAGAAGCCGGAACAAGATTAATAGATACACCACATAATATAAACCCACGGCGAGTTATTCTCAACAAGCGTGTATATCTTTTTACATACGCACTAGCAGGTGTATGCCTACACCCCGTGCTTAAGTCGTGGCCGTTTCAATGAATGAGCCGAAGATATCCAGGACATGGTCATTAACCCCCCAAAGGCTTAAAATATACAAAACATATTAAACAGGTTATCTCAATGATTTAACCATTATTCGATTAAAAATTCAATACCCGACCAAGCGGTATTATTAAATACCGTACCCCAAGCCCATATAAGAGAAAATAAGTTAAAAGTATTTACCTGAGCAAAATATAAATTTAATCTCAGCCGTATAATAATCAGCAAGTGCAAATAGCTTTTACTGGGCTCCTAAATCTGGAACGAAGGTTTTAATAACCTATTAGAATTCCTAACGGGTCTTATTTAAGCTAAAACATAGACCGGTTAGTTTTAAGGAAAGGTTTACGGTTCAAAACGCAAGATTAAGCGAATACCGGATTAGAATGTGATTTAGACCCGGCAAGTAGGAAAACTTGTATAATAAGGGTAAACTAAACACATTCTGGATTTTGAAGTAAAAACGATAAGGTTTGACCCGTTTCGGTTAATTTATGCAAACTAGTTACATAAACCATACCGAATGCGAATATGCATAACGGGTAACCAAATAAGTCATGTACAGGTTCCACAAGTTAATATGCTTAAAATATGTTATGATATCAGCATGATACCTTCCATTATGCCCGAAACGAATTTAAAATCAAATTAAGCCCCGAAAGGGTATTTTGGTCATTTTAAAATTTATTAAAGAGGTTAAATAGTAATCTGAGGTTCTGGTCTAAAATAATCAGTAAAAATATTTATTTTAATAAGTTATATCAGTAAGATATCATATATATGTGAAATTTATCTTTTATGACCAAACTATGCACCAAAGGGGCATTTTGGTCATTTCACATATGTTTTAAGGGTCAAATTTGAAAATCTGAGTTTAAAACATTTACTTACTATTGAAGTATAAAAATTTATTCATAACATCAGTAGGTAACAAGTCTTAGGTGCTAAATATGGTTTTAAACCACACTATGCGCCTAAATTGCATAATAGTCGGTATTTGACGGTATTCGGGTTTATTTAAGAAAATATGAGATTTTGACCAGCCTCTACTGTTTAAAATAATTTATTTATTTTATAAAATCAGTAGAAAAAGGTTTGATATGTAAAGGATGTGTAAAACTCATTTTATTAGCAAAAAGGGCATAACCGTCAATTACCGAGTCAATGCAAGAACCCTATGTTATGATCAGTTTAAAATTTAAATTTTTTTTCCAAAAATCCCTAAATATTATATTACATCAGTAGATAGAAAGTTTGGTGTCAAAATTTGGGTTTAAATAGGTTTTATGACGAAAATGCCGTTTAATTAATAAAAAGCTTTTAATTTACGATATCGAGCATAACTCCTAATTTAGACCACATACTGATGTCAAATTTTTAGGACATGCTTATAAATCAGTAATAAAGGTCTTTGTCATCTCACATTTTCAAAAATCTCATTTTAATAACAAAAGGGCATAATGGTCAACTTTTAAGCATTTAACGGAAACATGCAATGGACTAGGATTTCTATGGAACCAAGTTGTATAACCTCAGAGGGTTATACTAACCTATAATATGGTCCTAAAGGAACCCTAAGGCATATCTAAAACAAGCTAAATCGGGTCAGAACTGAAAGTCAAAGAAAAAGTCTACTTTTGCGACTTTCGGTTGCGAACCGAGCCTAAACTTAGAATTGTCAGGTTGAACATGCCTAAACATGTTCTTATATTATTTACCAAGTTATTTTAGTGTTTAAACATGTTCCATAACTTCTACATTATCAGTTATGAATTTATTTAAAAAATGGATTATGTTGACTTTTTAATAATAAGTTTGACCCGACAATTGACCAAGTTAGAGTGATAATCAGTGGGTGCCCTTTTAAGGGTTTATTACCTACATAATTACCCACTCATAGCCACTTTCAATTCGAATAATGGCTGGACCATTAGTGATTAATCACTAAGTCAAAGCTTAATTAGGATAACTTTGACTTTTGGTCGTTATGCTAATAAAACTTAAACTAGGGAGGCTAAGAATGCTTACAAGGACTCTTAGCACGAGATTAGAACAAAAGAAAGCTCTCTTGAACTCCAGGAAGCTCCAGAGAAAGTGATTTGAAGTGAATTTGAAATGTGCAAGTGAACTAGTGCAAAAAAGGGCCTTATATAGGATTTTTCACTTCATAAGATCATTCCACATGCCCCTACATTGATCCCAGATGTTACCAGGTATCCCTAGTGCATGAAAAACTGTTGGCACAGTCCCTAGTATCGAAATTTAGCATGCAAAGGCAGTGGAACTGGCTAAACATGCAACTGTCCTTATCTGCTGTTGCTGGCACTGATCACACGGGCCGCAACATTCCCCCTTAACCAGAAAACAATTTCAGACTTTGCATTTTCGGTCTGTGGTCCAAAATAAGTTTATTTATCTTTCGTTTATTGCACTTATGACCCCCATAGTTAACTTTTAAGGGCCTTGGGCCATAAACTAACTCCGTTAAGCTCCCGGTTAGTTGTACGATTACCCGAAAAGTTTTGTTTTCATTGTAACTCCACAAAATTAATATCCAAAATTCTAGAGAACCAGATATATAATTATTACAATGTTTTGGGGTTTGTTAAAAGGTCACTCAGAGGTAACATTTAACATGTTGAAACTTTTAACCCTTATGTTTCGTAAAATCCTTAGTTTAAGCACAAACGACTTCTAATGTTCGTCAAATTATTCATTAAAGAATACGAACGTCGTATGAGGTCAAATTCAGAGGCACAAGAATGGCATGTTGACACTTTGAATCCTTTTACTAACATATTTATATTGTTTGACAATTTTAGTCCTTCCAGATCAATCCATTATACGTTTAAATCCATGACACATGTCCTTATTATATTGGACATGGTTTTACGAGGTGTTACAAATTGACATATGTTAAAGAGAAAACGTTAAACTAAAATTTAGTTTTAGTGAGAAACAACGTTTTAACAAATTGGAATGTTATGAGAGGAATTGGAAAATGGTTAATATTAAAAGATACAGGTCTTAACACCGATAGGTGCAAGACGATACATTCGAAAGGAAGATTTTCGATAATGAAAAGTTTATATAAACTTAAACATGACGTGATGCGATCATGGTCAAGAAAAGTAATATGGAATATAATCACATTATAGCGCGAGCTATGGGATGGGGGTTATGAATGCTTGTAAGCCTCGGGAAGGCAATAATGTATACCCAAGTGATGGGTGTAAGGTAATCGGACTGATAAGTCTAACCGGTAAGGCAGGTTCAGGTCAAATTTAAATTTAAAAAGTTTGTTTAATAGGCTTATCATTATAGGATTAGCGTAGAATAAGCAAAATTGACAAATTCATATGACCAAGTGACCAAATGGCGACTCGGTCAAGTAAAACAATAATGGTAAAGGAGTACAAAACGAAAATGACGGCCCATGAGGCCTTACTAACAAAGAGTATCGATCACCTATACTAAGGGATCATAAGGCAACATAAGCGAAGTGTTGGGAAGTCAAATCGAGCAAAAGCACGAGTGAAGGAAAAACTATAAGGTATGTGGTTATACGCTTTATAAAATTTCGTTAATATTACGTATAGATTTGTCTTGAAATGCAACTTGTTCTTAAGCGGTGGATTCCGTATGAATGCACCGAATGAATAAATTCAAAAAATAAAAGAGCTTGTTTGTCAAAAGTGAAGGATTTCACTAAAACACCCACATGGATCGAAATGATGAAATTACGAAAATTTGTTTGAATTGCGTTACAATAAATTATGAAAATGTTATTTTGAGTTGCGTTATTTCACATGAAAGACGCATATGTCTTGTAACCAAAAAGACATTACCATACTTTCCTGGTAATACTAACAAATTATTAAAGTATGAGC
Organism: Helianthus tuberosus; assembly: GCA_030545235.1. NCBI lineage: Eukaryota > Viridiplantae > Streptophyta > Magnoliopsida > Asterales > Asteraceae > Helianthus > Helianthus tuberosus. The sequence continues at coordinate 58,441 of JARYGA010011207.1, read as the reverse complement.
AACACTCAAAGGATTACTGAGACTAAGTGCACTAGGTCCAACTTAATGAACTACGTAAGAAAGGTTTCGGGGACGAAACCTCTTTAAGGGGGGGTAGACTTGTAACACCCCGAAAACGGGTTTGGTAATCAAACCACGTTAATATTAAAAAGACGGGTAAAGTACCGTTAGTGGTAAAAATTAACCCGGTAAATATTGGGATTTAAATAAATAAACCTAATATTAAATAAAAGGAGAGAGAATTGTTTTGAGAAAATAAAGTTTACAAGAGGCTCAAGTTAACGCGACTTAAAATAAAACAGGTTGTAATCTCCCCAAACCTACTAAGTTAACTAGGAATGTTCAACCTAGTTAATAAGAGGAAATATTGTTGGAACTAAGTGGGTGGTGGCCTACTTAATAATTAACCAAACATGAGGGGCCAAAGTGGGATAACTTGAAAGTCGAATTAATAATAGAAAAACAAAACAAAACAAACACTAAGTGTGTGTTTTGGAACGACCAGGAGATAGCTTCAAGGAGCCAAAACCCTAATTCAACCAAAATCATCAAATTGAAGGGCTAATTGGAGCTCAAAGTCATGAATGAACGTGAATTAACGATCACCCAAGCTAAGGGATCATAAGGCATGTAGAATTTTGATGATATTTGAAGTTGTGAAATCTGATGAACATCATAATTTGTGAATTATGTATGAATCGTAGAGGTTATGGCTGAATTAATGATGTATACTTGCTTAGGAACAAAATCCTAAGTGAAAATTTTACATATGTTGCTATGATTGAGTGTTTAGATGAATTACCACACTTAGAAAAGTGGGTTTTAATAATATGATGAAATTGATGATATAAACATGTTTAGAATCATCATACATGATGGTAATAAGAAGGTGTTTGAATAATCTATGAATTCGGGTATATGATCATACTTGCCATGAGATGGGTTTTTGTATGATATAAAGAAATTGATGTTTAAAACATGTTATAGATGCTTGAAATCATGTTACCTACTAGTTAGTATGTAAATTTGATTTCATTAAGTATTTGGATGAAATGCCTAAGTAAGTTCGATGAACAAATTTATGCATTTGTATATGTTAATAAGTCAATTGACTTGTTAAAAGTCAAACTGGCCAATGATAAGATCGAATAATAATTTCATCATAAAATCTGTAAGTTGGAATAGTCATGATTGATAATGACTAATCTAACCATCTTGCGAATTATGAATGATAGTTTGACGCTAGACAAGCTAGGTGAAAGCTTGGAGAAGAAAGGGGTCAAAGAGGATCATGTACCAAGGAAAAGCGTATTTGAATGCAAGGTAAGTATAGCTTACATCCTTTAGATGGAATATATATTTGTGTATTTGGTTAAAACCAAGGTGTCTTAGTATTCGTAATGAATCTTTGAATTATGGCATTCCGAAACGAATTAATATGGGTTGGAATAAATAAATATGGTAGGAACCATGTTTGATGATAAGAAGGGGTAAAATGGTACATTAGTCACGCGTTGACAAATATAATAAGTTGTGAAAAGATTCACGTTATGGTGTAAATGATGTGCGTTAGGTGTGCTAGGTTTTTAATGTATATTTTAAGCCCTTTTACACTTTTTAGTCAAGTTTTAAATTTATAAAACACGATATTTACTAACACTAAACACACATATGGGCAAGTGCACCCATCGTGAGCGTAGTATAGTGTTGGTAAGATACCGAGGTCGTCCAAGGACACAAGAGCTTTTAGAACCGATTTATCCTCAACCTCTAATCAAATCAAAAGTTAGCAAAAAAGGTTTTAAACTAGAAAAATAAAAACTAACTAAAATGCTGAAAAATAAAATAAAAATAAAAACAGATAGACAAGATGAATCACTTGGATCCGACTCGTGTATAGTGTAACCTTTGATTATTTCCGCACTTTTGCACTTTTTAAGAGATTATCTTAGTTATTGTAGTAGGCCCCTCTTTTGAAGGTGACGTTACCCTCAACCCAGTAGTTTGAGTCAGCAAGGATACAATCCTAAAGGGTTGGATTATTGAAAGATAATTAATTAAGTTATTAATGCATATTATGGTAGGCCCCTCTTTTGAAGGTGACGTTACCCTCGACTAAGTAGTCTGAGTCAGCAGGGACACAGTCCTAAGTAGCCGGGTTAAAGTATTAATAGTAGCTTACATATGAGGGGATCAAAGAGTTTGGACCCCCGCCATCCAATACCGATGGGTATTGAAGGAGATCCTACTAAATTTGACCCAGGTCCTTACAGGATCTATACACTGAACAAGGCAAGACTCTTATAAACTGTTCCCTTAACCCCTGACCAGGTAGCCAACACATCTCCATATAGACCGTGGAGATATGAATGGTGAAAATCTTTTATTTTATATAGACAGTAAAATAATGTCAAGACACCACGGACAAAAGATAAGGAAGAATCACCTTCAACATAAGAAACTAGTTATTAAAGTCATTAATACATAACCAAATAAAAAGTGCAAAAAAATTAAAAATAAAAAGTATTACACTAGACACTTGTCTTCACCAAGTGATGTAAGAGACTTAGGCAAACATGACCTTTGATTGTCAAGAACTCTTACGATCAATCTTGGATCCCGGGACGACTCACACACTCTATGATGGATGATGGTGGTGGATGATGGTGTTGTGATGGTGGTGGGTGGTGGGTGAAGTGTGGTTTTGGGGTGAAGGGTTAGGCTTGGGCTAACGGTAGGTGGTTGGGTTAGTGGTTAGTAAAAGGGCGAAAGGCGTAAAAAGCGTCGGTTTTCGTAAGACTTTTTATTTTTGAAGTTTTTATTTTGATGAAGCCATTATTCAAACAAAGTTATTTTTGATAAACTTATTTGTTTATTTCTCTTTTGCTTCACCATCATCATTTTTTTTGAAAGTCATAAGAAAAACCGAGCTTGTTACTAAATCAAAGGGTAAAAAAAAAAGGTTTTGGTGGGTAAAAGGGTGTTTGTTTTTGGGTTAAGAAATGAAAAGGTTTATGCTCAAAGGGGTTAACTAGGGGGATTTTGGGTAGGTGGTAAAAAAAAGAAAAATAATGGTGTAGAAATAAAAAGGGTTAGTCCTAAAGCCTCTATCATTTACTTACTCGGGTTTAAGTTGGTAAGGACCGGGAATGTATTGTCGTGGCAAGTTCTAGAGTCGTAAGAACCAAGCGGCTATTCACACAAGAAACGAAAAATGAGCAATTAGTTTAGAGATGTGTATTTGTATGCTCAATAAAGGCTCAAAACTCACTTTTTGTGGGAATGAGTTTTTATGTGATCAAGTATATATAATCAAATTTTAACTAAACTTGTCATGCCGTTTCATAATTTTCTTATGTTGGTTCTTTTTATCACGACGCTATCGGTTGTAAATTTTTAAAAATATAACCTTTTTAGAACTTGAAATTCCCAAGTTAAATCTAGACAAGTAAAAAAAATTGAAAAATTTTTGAAAAAAAATTGGGGTGATTAGCGGTTCCAACAGAGTTTTGTGTAAGGCTTGTAATTAGGACTTGCAAGATTCAAGGTTTTAGCATCCCCCCACACTTAAATTACACATTGTCCTCAATGTGTCCCAAAAATAAGTTTTTAGTTTGATTGAATGTGTAAAAAGGTGTGAAAAAGCAAAAATTTATGTTACTGGGCGTCTGGACACGGCCCCGTGGTGTCCGAGCACGACCCCGTGTTCAGATCGCCGGTAACAAATTGAGTAAAAAGAAACAGAAGCCTGGGCACGGGAGCGTGTTGGGTGAACACGCCCCGTGTCCAGATACCTGAACTGGGCATTTTCTGCAGATGGTTGGGCCCGTGAAAATCTTTTATTTTATATAGACAGTAAAATAATGTCAAGACACCACGGACAAACGATAAAGAAGAATCACCTTCAACATAAGAAACTAGTTATTAAAGTCATTAATACATAACCAAATAAAAAGTGCAAAAAGATTAAAAATAAAAAGTATTACACTAGACACTTGTCTTCACCAAGTGATGTAAGAGACTTAGGCAAACATGGCCTTTGATTGTCAAGAACTCATACGATCAATCTTGGATCCCGAGACGACTCACACACTCTATGATGGATGATGGATGATGGTGGTGGATGATGGTGTTGTGATGGTGGTGGGTGGTGGGTGAAGTGTGAGAGAGGTGGTGTGCCAAGGGATGGTTTGCAAATGAGGCAAGCACCCCTATTTATAGGCTGAACAGAGGCTCGGGCACGGCCCCTTGTCCACCTTCCTTATCTTTCTTCATTAATTGCAGTTTGTCTGCATTAGTTGACCACGCCCCCGTGTCCGCTGGGCACACCCCCATGTGGAGAAGCGTATCTCTACTATCAAGATTTCCCCAAATTCTGCGAATCTTAGAGTTGACCACGGCCCCGTGTCCGCTGGGGACGCCCCCGTGGTGGGTGATAGAAGCTTCTACAGCTTTGTCTTTTCTGCTGACGTTTGGGCACGCCCCCATGCTCATTGAGCACGAGGCGTGTTCAGCCCTCTGTTCTCTTGTTTTGCTTGGGAAGATGCTGTCGGGGAGGCCGGACATGCCACGTTTGTTCCTTTTCTTGTATTTATGTTATATTTAGTTGCCTTTTTGCTTCTTTTGTTCATTTGAGCTCATTTAATCCTGAAAATACAAAAGGAAGACAAAAACATACTTTTTCCAACATTAGTACTAAAAAAGGGTTAGTTTTATGCCACAATTGATGTAATTTATATGTTGCATTTTGCACACATCAAATACCCCCACACTTGAATCTTTGCTTGTCCTCAAGTAAAACTCTTTATAATGTGGCTTTACACTCCCAAATGGAATGGGTAGAAGAGAAGGTTTTTTTGGGATTGTCATAGAGTGTCAGGATTTCCAAGATTCTTTATTAAGTTTTATTTTTATTTATTTACAATCCTATTCGTCATGATTTATTTAAAACATTACATAAGATAAATTACTTATTAGGGCATAACATGCCTTTTTAAAATTTCATTTATATACAAGTTCACATACCTCACGGGGGATCACTCAACACTCGGCCGAAGATGTATTTTAGTGAATCACTCGAGAGCGGCATGGAACTTACTCCTACCATAAGTTTGCCAAGCAATCAATCCTCCTCCTTTTTAACTATATACCTTTGTAAATATCAAGAGGACTTTTGGGGTGAAGGGTTAGGCTTGGGTTAAAAGTAGGTGGTTGGATTAGTGGTTAGTAAAAGGGCGAAAGGCGTAAAAAACTTCGGTTTTCATAAGACTTTTTATTTTTGAAGTTTTTATTTTGATGAAGCCATTATTCAAACAAAGTTATTTTTGATAAACTTGTTTGTTTATTTCTCTTTTGCTTCACGATCATCATTTTTTTTTGAAAGTCATAAGAAAAACCGAGCTTGTTACTAAAACAAAGGGTAAAAAATAAAAAAGGTTTTGGTGGGTAAAAGGGTGTTTGTTTTTTGGTTAAGAAATGAAAAGGTTTAGGCTCAAAGGGGTTAACTAGGGGGATTTTGGGTAGGTGGTAAAAAAAAGAAAAATAATGGTGTAGAAATAAAAAGGGTTAGTCCTAATGCCTCTATCATTTACTTACTTGGATTTAAGTTGGTAAGGACCGGGAATGTATTGTCGTGGCAAGTTCTAGAGTCGTAAGAACCAAGCGGCTATTCACACAAGAAACGAAAAATGAGCAATTAGTTTAGAGATGTGTATTTGTATGCTCAATAAAGGCTCAAAACTCACTTTTTGTGGGAATGAGTTTTTATGTGATCAAGTATATATAATCAAATTTTAACTAAACTTGTCATGCCGTTTCATAATTTTCTTATGTTGGTTCTTTTTATCACGACGCTATCGGTTGTAAATTTGTAAAAATATAACTTATTTAGAACTTGAAATTCCCAAGTTAAACCTAGACAAGTAAAAAAAATGAAAAATTTTTGAAAAAAATTTGGGGTGATTAGCGGTTCCAACAGAGTTTTATGTAAGGCTTGCAATTAGGACTTGCAAGATTCAAGGTTTTAGCATCCCCCCCCCCCCCCCCACACTTAAATTACACATTGTCCTCAATGTGTCCCAAAAATAAGTTTTTAGGTTGATTGAATGTGTAAAAATGTGTGAAAAAGCAAAAATTTATGTTACTGGGCGTCTGGACACGACCCCGTGTTCAGATCGCCAGTAACAAATTGAGTAAAAAGAAACAGAAGCCTGGTCACGGGGGCGTGTTGATGTGTGCAAAATGCAACATATAAATTACATCAAATGTGGCATAAAACGAACCCTTTTTTAGTACTAATGTTGGAAAAAGTGTGTTTTTGTCTTCCTTTTGTACTTTCAGGGTTAAAAGAGCTTAAATGGACAAAAGAAGCAAAAATGCAGCTAAATCTAACAATAATACAAGAAAAGGAATAAACGTGGCATGCTCGACCCCTCGACAGCATCTCCCCAAGCAAAAACAAAAGAACAGAAGCCTGAACACGCCCCGTGTTCACTGAGCACGAGGGCGCGCCCAAGTGTCTGCAGAAAAGAAAAAAGTTCTAGAAGCTTCTATCACCCAACACGGGGGCGTGCCCAGCGGACACGGGGCCGTGGTCAACGCTAAGATTCACAGAATCTAGGCAAATCTTGATAGTACAGATACGCTTCTACACACGGGGTCGTGCCCAACAGACATGGGGGCGTGGTCAACTAATGCAGATAAACTACATTTAATGAAGAAAGAGAATATGGGTGGACACGGGGCTATAAATAGGGGTGCTTGGCTCACTTGCAAACCATCCCTTGGCAAACCACCTCTCTCACACTTCACCCACCCACCACCACCATCACAACCCACATCCACCACTATCATCCATCATCTATCATAGAGTGTGTGAGTAGTCTCGGGATCCAAGATTGATCGTAAGAGTTCTTGACAATCAAATGCCATGTTTGCCTAAGTCTCTTACATCACTTGGTGAAGACAAGTGTTTAGTGTAATACTTTTTATTTTTAATCTTTTTGCACTTTTTATTTGGTTATGTATTAATGACTTTAATAACTAGTTTCTTATGTTGAAGGTGAATCTTCCTTATCATTTGTCCGTGGTGTCTTGGTGTTATTTTACTGTCTATATAAAATAAAAGATTTTCACCATTTATATCTCCACGGTCTATATGGAGATATGTTGGCTACCTGGACGGGGGTTAAGGGAATGGTTTGGTAAGAGTCTTGCCTTGTTCAGTGTATAGATCCTGTAAGGACCTGGGTCAAGTTTAGTAGGACTTCCTTCAATACCCACTGGTATTGGATGGCGGGGGTCCAAACTCCTTGACCCCCTCATATGTAAACTACTATTAAAACTTTAACCCGACTATTTAGGATTGTATCCCTACTGACTCAAACTACTTAGCCAAGGGTAACGTTACCTTTAAAAGAGGGGCCTACCACATTATGCATTAATAACTTAATTAATTATCTTTCAATAATTCAACCTTTTAGGATTGTATCATTGCTGACTCAAACTACTGGGTTGAGGGTAACGTCACCTTCAAAAGAGGGGCCTACCACTATAACTAAGATAATCTCTTAAAAAGTGCAAAAGTGCGGAAATAATCAAAGGTTACACTAAAGGCGAGTCGGATCCAAGTGATTCATCTTGTCTGTCTGTTTTTATTCTTTTTATTTTTCAGCATTTTTATTTTTTTATTTTTTAGTTTAAAACATTTTTCTAAATTTTTTATTTGATTAGACGTTGAGGATAAACCGGTACTAAAAGCTCTTGTGTCCTTGGACGACCTCGGTATCTTACCAACACTATACTATGCTCACGATGGGTGCACTTGCCCATATGTGTGTTTGGTGTTAGTAAAATATCGTGTTTTATAAATTTAAAACTTTACTAAAGTGTAAAAAGGACTAAAAATATACATAAAATATATAACCACCACACACGCATCAGTTGTTCATCCATGGACAAACGAGGAAGAATAGGCGTTAACAAAATCTTGGATTTCTATTTCGAAGAACTCGGTTTAAGGTACATTTTATTTTATATTTATTGTTAAAAAAATAGATGTTGTTGAAAAAACATTATGCATTTTTTGTCTTTATATTAATACGGCGTTTTTTTATAAATAGATACAAATCAACACCGTGATGAATTTTGGGATCAAATAAATGATCTTTAAAACCAAACAATGAAACGAGAGTACTATATGTAGAATGATAGTCTCTTTTGAAAATGGCATGAAATAAATACCGCTATAACCTCCTTCAATGGTCACTACCAAAACATAAAGAACAACCCAAAAAGCGGTGAAACAAAAGCTGATTACGTGACTCGAACGTTTAGTGTTTATACGAAAAAAAGGAGGGACGTTCAAATCCCTTCATCTTAGATATGTGGCAAGACACTCCTCAAAATGAGCAAAAGTACCTCTAGTGGGACAATCGTCGTCTAAAAGGATGAAAACAAGTTCATACTAATCGCTTGGATGCTCGTACCGAGCATGATATAAACTTAAGCGACGACGAGGTTGAAGCGGAACGCCCACCCGATAGAGATAAATCCAAAAAGAGGTCGTAAATATCATATACTTCGGGTGCCGACTACACCGAAAGTTTAACCGACCTAAATGAACGTACTGGTACGTTCAAAAACTTCCAACAACAAAGGAACGCCCAAAAAGATAAGGTTATCGAGCTTTTTGAACAAAAAGTACATTTGGAAATGAGAAGGATTTGACGAAAGAAAAACGAGCGGATGTGAAATTTCTCGCTATAAAAAACAGGTCACCTTGATGATAAAGAAAGAGAAATGTACGAGAAACTTAAAGAATATATCAAGAAGAAATACCGCACTTAGTTTGGATTTTTTATGTTAGTTTCGTTTTTATTATTATTTTTTTCTAAGATTATGTAATATTTTTTTAGTTTATGTAATTTTTATTAATGTTTTTTTAAGTTAATTAATTTGTTTTATGTTTTAAACGTAAATTAAATTAAATTAAATAGTGAATGTCATGTGTTGTTTTACGTCACCCTTCCATGTCCCATCCTATTTGATGCTTTTTGAAGCTTAAAAGGGAAAATATGCTCATTAACGTGACTGACACGTGATGCTTCAGACCCTCTCTTTATGCCCATCCACACCAAGTAGTATTATAGATTAAAAATAACTTTTTTTTATCTACAAGTATTATATACACTTGAAATTATTACTTGGATCTATCTACGATATATTCACTAATCAGTACATGTGGTGCTCTTCCATTGGCTCATGTTGATCCCACTAGTTATTTTTCTTTTATAGAGTAAAATGCACGGATAGTCCCTATGGTTTTGTAAAATAACACCTATAGTCCCCAAGTTTTGGAAATTACACCGGTGCTCCCCGTGGTTTGACAGTTTGTTACTCGGATAGTCCCTGGAGTGGATGTCCGTTAGTTTTCTCCGTTAAATCTATGTAAAATGACAAAATTACCCCTTACTTTATTAAAATATAAAAAAACTAATTAATCATTTAAAATATCAATTGGGCCCCACAATTAATTATTAATTATTAAATACAAGATATAACATCTTCAAGAACATGAACATCTTAAAGATCTGGGCCTAATTTCATCATCCTAAAATGAACAAAAACATTCATTATCAACTTCATCTTCAAAAAATTCATTATCATCATCAACTTCAAAAAAATCATCATCATCTTCAAGAACAAACAACATAAAATCTGGACACATCTTTAATCACCCATTTTCATCTTCCGAGGTTCATACAAAGTGAAACCTAAACCCACAAATTCAAGAACACCCAAAACACTTTACCTCCGATCAATTTAAAACCCAAAACCTAAACCCACATATTCAAGAACAAGAACAAGATCCAACCATAGGAACCATACCCGACTCAAAAACCCGAACCAAACCACCACCATCGAAGAACCTCCACCACCACCGCCTGCCATTGTCGGGCGTGGCGGTAAAGGCGGCGGAGAAGCCGGATTCATTCTTTCTTTTGTCGATGAACAAACAAACATCAAATCTGATGAGGATGATGTTTAGGAACTTGTTTATTTTCATTGTTGGATCTGATGAGTTGTTGATGTTGGTGGAGTTGCAGGTGGTGGTTGTTGGTGATTGAAACTTGTGATTGATTATCGTTTCATAAGAAATAGAACAAAGATTTAACAGCTACTGTTTAAATGTGTATTCGACAGTTTCTGTGCGGGATTGTTTCTGATTTAACAGCGTAGTGTTCAATTTGATCGGATTGTGCCTGGTTAATGAGAGAAAATTAAGGGATGAAGATAAAACCTAGTGTTGGATGTTGAAGAAGATGAAATTAGGCCTAGATCTTTAAGATGTTCATGTTCTTGAAGATGTTATATCTTGTATTTAATAAATAATAATTAATTGTGGGGGCCCAATTGATATTTTAAATGATTAATTAGTTTTTTCTTATATTTTAATAAAGTATGGGGTAATTTTGTCATTTTACATAGATTTAACGGAGAAAACTAACGGACATCCACTCCAGGGACTATCCGAGTAACAAACTGTCAAACCACGGGGAGCACCGGTGTAATTTCCAAAAGTTGGGGACTATAGGTGTTATTTTACAAAACCACAGGGACTATCCGTGCATTTTACTCTCTTTTATATTTTCCCCTTTTGTCACACTGTATCAAAGGGGGGCTAGACGTCATCAATTGGTATCAAATAAAAAAAATATTAATAAATGAAATGTCCGAATTTAATATAACCCTAACACGAGGGATATCTTTTTTTGAAAGATGTGAATTATTCGCGAATGTCGGGAGGTCTAGTATACGTTGTTTTAACCGGGTCCGCGCTAGAGAGCCCCTCGCACAATAGATCTCCAATTTAAACCCCTCAATGAGAAACCCCTATCACCCAGACTCGAATTTGAGACCTGGAGGGGAAAACTCACCCGGACCCACCATAGGTGAAACTTAAATACCCGTGGCCACCACAAGAGCACTAGTGATGGTTACCACAGGGATATCTAACATTCATCAAGGCTTCATGCACTTGTCTTCTAGTAAGGAACTTTATTCCTTAAGCAAGTTCAAGTCAAAATTCAAAAGCTCAATTGTCTCATAAATTGTACCGAAACACTTGCTTAAAATATACATTAGTTATAAAGCTAACGAGTTTGTAACAAAAGCATAAATTCTCATAGTTAAAGTTATAAAACAGTAGGTGTGTATGAAAGAGATGGATCAGGCTTCAATCATAACAGAAATGAAAAGGTTAGTTACAAATACAACCAACTCCTCTATATATAGAGGCAACAGACATAACTAACCCTACTCAACTCAACTAACTCGAACTAATACATACAAACTCCTATATATATCTCTAATATGCCCCCCTCAAGCTAAACGGGGGGAATCCACGTGAAGCTTGGACTGAAGAGAACTAAAACGATCTGCTGAAAGACCCTTAGTCAAAACATCTATAATCTGCATAACAGTAGACACATAACAAATCCGTAACATCCGAGACAACACCATATCTCTAACAAAGTGCAAATCAATCTCAAGATGTTTAGTCCGCTGATGAAATACCAGATTTGCAGCAAGATAAGTGGTCCCGATGTTGTCACACCAAACTGTCGGTGAACAACTCAAAACAACATGTAACTCCCGTAATATAGACATAATCCACCTCAACTCAGCAGCTGTATGTTTAAGAGCACGATACTCAGCATCAGTACTCGACCGAGCAACAGTATGTTGTTTCTCAGAACTCCAACTAATCAAGTTGGAACCAAGAAACACACAATAACCAGTAGTAGACCGTCGGTCATCAGGGCATCCAACCTAGTCTGCATCTGAATAAGCATGAATATCCATACTAGAAGATCGTCTAATACTCAAGCCACAAGTCGAGGTACCTTTAAGGTACCGTAAAATCCTCTTGACCGCCTCCCAATGTCTGTTAGTAGGTGTATGAAGAAACTGAGACACCTTACTAACAGCATATGCAATCTCAGGACGAGTCAAGACCAAATACAGAAGAGCACCAACAGTATTACGATACAAAGTGGCATCAGGTAGAGGTATACCTGTGTGCCTAGAAAGCTGTCTACCAGAAGCAACATGAGTAGACAAAGGACGACACTGAGCAAGACCAGTGCGCTGAGAAGATCAAGTAAATAACGCTGCTGAGAAAGATGAAGAACATCATCAGAGAAGGTAGCCTGAACTCCCAAGAAATAAGAAAGCTGACCAAGATCTTTGAGCGCAAACAGAGAATGTAAGCGCTTAATCAAATGAGTAAAAAAATCCAAAGAACTCCCAGTAATGATGATATCATCAACATAAACCAATACATAACACATCACTGAATCTCTACTATATACAAATAGAGAAGTGTCAGAAACACACTGAGAGAAACCATCAGCAATAAGAGCAGAAGAGAGCTTGGAAAACCAAGCTCTGGGAGCCTGCTTCAGGCCATAAAGAGCCTTCTGCAGAAGACAGACATGACGTGGTCTAGAAACGTCAACAAAACCCTGAGGCTGTGCCATATACACCGTCTCAGATAAGTCACCATGAAGAAAGGCATTGTTGACGTCAACCTGCTGAATAGACCACCTACGAGAGAAAGCAATAGAAAGAACAATCCGAATAGTGGTGGGTTTGACTACTGGACTAAAAGTCTCTGTATAGTCAATACCCTCAGTCTGGTGAAAACCCTTTGCTATAATCCGTGAAGCTTATCCATTCTAGTATCACCAAGAAATGGATAACACAAACACCCAAATGTGCGAAGAAAAGAATAATCGGGTGAAGAACCGAACAATGTCTCAAAAGGTGAGGAATAGTGAATAACCGGTGAAGGCAACCGGTTAATGAGATAAGCAGCGGTAGCATAAGCATCATACCAAAATTTCTTTGGTAGATGAGAATGGAACAATAAAGCACGAGCAACCTCAGAAAGGTGACAATTTTTACGCTCGGCTACCCCATTCTGTGGGGGTGTATAGGGACAAAAGATACGGTAAGTAATACCAGACTCGGAAAGCAATCGAGCCATCGGTCCGTGAATAAGCTCGGGAGCATCATCACACTGAAGGTGTTTGATGGTGCATGAGAAAAGGTTCCCGACAAGCGGTTTAAAGTGACGAAACAAATCAACCGCTTGAGAACGATGTGTAAGAGGATAATTCCATGTGAATCTACTAAAATCATCAATAAACGTAATGAAATATCGATAACCATCACGAGATAAAATAGGAGAAGGTCCCCAGATATCACAATGAATCACATGTAATGGAACTATAGAATGTGATACAACAGAATCAAATGGTAATCGTGTAGATTTTGATGTACTACAAGCAACACATGGATTTATCTAAAACACGTAAAAATGGAAAACGAGCCATAACTCCATCAGATGGATGTCCTAAACGTGAGTGCCACGTCTCTCGAGAAACAGCTGCAATAGCAGTCAACGAATACAACTGATAAGGACTACCACGCGTGTGGTGGAGGAGCTGTCCCGTGAGGCTCTGAATAATCAAACCAACATGAGAAAAAGTAATAGTAAGCGGATGATCAATCACAAGCTGAGTAATAGATAGTAAGTTCTTGGCTAGGCCAGGAACTACTAAAACATGTCTAAGTATGATGGTACTACTAGATAAACGCAAATGAGCAAAACCAATGTGAGATATGGCAAGAGATGTACCATCGCCAATAACAACCCGCCCAGTACCGGTATAAGGAACCGAATAAAAAACAAGAGATAGCTCACCAGTCATATGTGTGGAAGCTCCTGTATCCGGAATCCATGAATCAACCAAATCACATGTGGATGACAAGTCGGCTACAAGCCCAAATTGACCAGCAACACTAGAATTCGCTGGTCCAGTAGATATATTTGAATTCGCTGGTCCAGAATTCGAAACACTAGAAGGCCAAGCACCTGATCCAGTAGCAGAATGGGCCCAGTTCACAAAATTATTTGGGCCAAAACCTGATCCAACACCACTATCACTGCTGTTTGGGCCAGGAACACTAGTAACAGACGAACCCGAACCAAGAATACCCGGTGAATATCCACTACTATTTGGATAACCCGGAACATTATAACCCTGTGAAGATCCAGTAACATAATACCCATATTCTCCAAATATGCGTGAGTCAAAACTCCCATCAACTTGACCTAGAACATTTCCCCCAAAATTAGGAACCCTAACTCCAAAATTGGGATCCCTAGATCCATAACAATCTGCAATATTCGCACTATAGCCTCTAATTCCTTATTGATTGCCGTATCTACCAGATTTGTTAATTGATTGAAACCTCCTCATTGATTGCCGTATCTACCAGCACTACGACCACTTCGTGGCCTCCAACGTCCACCACGTCCACCAGAGTTCGAATTAAATTGATGATAACAATTATTAGCACGGTGTCCAGGTTTGTCACAGATTCAACACACAACAGTTGTTTGAGAAGAAAGATCAGTGTGTGGAGGTGGTCGTACAGTCATGGCTACCATAGCAGCTATTGGAACTGAGTGTGAGCTTTGGTCTTCTTTAAGACGAGATTCAAAGGTCAACAACTTAGCTTTGAGTTGAGAGAATGTAGGTTTTGAATCAGAATTTTCAATATTGGTAACAAACATTCGAAAATCAGAGTGTAAACCATTTAGGATTTGTAATATCAGACTTTGCTCTGTAATTGGATCACCTAGAGCAATCAACTGATCAAACAGATTCTTTGCCTCATCACAAAACTGAATCGCTGATTTATCTCCTTGTTTTAAACAATGAAATTGTGTTCGAATATAATTCTGATTGGCGAATACCTGTTGTGTAAACAATTCTTCAAGCTTCTGCCATAACTCTGCAGATCTGGAGGTATCTCGAGCCATATGAATCATCGATGAAGAAAAATTTGCAGATATAAAAGCTGATACATATGCATCTGATTTGTCCCAAGCAGTTCTAGCTTCCTCAGATTCTGGTGGATTACAATTGATGTTAAGATGTTGAAGAAACCCTAACGTCTTCAAAATCAATGTTGTTTGATGCTTCCAGTTCAGGTAATTTGTTTCATCAAGCTTAATTGGCATCAGATTCATAACATTCTGAAATGGATTGGGATTTGGTGTAGCAATCGTTGAAGATTGAGTTTGAGAAACCGACATAATGAACACAGATCAGAAGATAGAAGAGCAGAGAAATCGGAGAAGAGATTGGAGATTAGCCGGAAAAAGGATCGGAATTTGATCGGAAAAGGAAAGAATGGAAGGATCTGGAATCTAGAGCTCTGATACCATGAAAGAGATGGATCAGGCTTCAATCATAACAGAAATGAAAAGGTTAGTTACAAATACAACCAACTCATCTATATATAGAGGTGACAGACATAACTAACCCTACTCAACTCAACTAACTCGAACTAATACATATAAACTCATATATATATATATATATATATATATCTAATAGTGTGTATCCATAAACATTTCCTTCAATCAAACCATACTCAAAGCTTCAACCATGAGCGTTAGTAATGTCTAAATGCTAACCCCTGTCAACATTAACATACTTGATGCAAAATTTAGTGGTGTGTAGGATCGAATGTCAACTACGTTAGCACGTGTGTAATGTAGCCTCAAACAGAACCGGTATCGACAGAATAACATCGTGACTTTACTTTTTTGGGCATATACTGATTTTATTTTTGGTTTTTCTCTTTTGCTGTAGGGGTACCTGATGTGCCCATAGGGGTGAAGTAAAACTAACTAATTTTAACCCTAAACTAAACACTCTAAGTTTTAAATTTATAAACTAAAACTCTCTAAACCTAAAGTCCTAAACCACACAACCACCAAGTGTACCGGTCAATGCAGTACAGGTAAATTAAGTCCGCGTATCGAACACACGAGACTCTACTAATTACTTTTACTAGACTCGATTAACTTATTTAACTGACTCGGCTTAAATGTTTTGTTGTTTTAAGGGGGGGGGGGGTTCTAACAAACTACTAGAATCAACTAAAATAATAACTAGACTAACCATATACGAATTGACTGAAGATGTGATCAGATGATGAGAAACACACTACCTAAGTCAGACTCCTACACAAGTTTGACACGTTTTATCGATTATGGAACTAATTGTGAAAACCGGAATCTTAAAATACTAAACATAAAGGATAGCCTAAAGGACCCTTGACCCTTATCGAGAAGAAACCTATGGATACCTAAAAGTCGTTAAACTACTGGTTTAGTGGATCCCTTCACAGGCTATCCTACGGTAATAATAAAGAACACTACTGACAATCTACCTCATGGTGCGAAAGTCTAGGGAAACTAAAGATCTATGATCAAACTCAGCTAGAAAATAGAGATATGTGAACTAAGGGATCTTCCCACGAAGTATCTAACCCTAGAAACCTAATCACTCGAGACTAACTAACCACCTTTCACTTCACAGCTATTAAGGTTGGTAGAACACTTAAACCTACTAAATCATAACTGAACTCTAATGGTTACTACGTACGCTAGCAAAACATCTAATAGTCAAAAGCACCAAACAGTCAACTTAGCATGCAACTATTATATGAAAGACATTCATCAAGCAACATGAAGAGTCATAATTGATCAAAGAACAAGTTTAAGTATGCACGTATATAAGATCATATGGAACCAAAGTTTGTCACTTTATTATATTAAATCCACAAATAATGAATCCATAAACCAAAAGAACAATTATCAAAACATGTTTGTAGTCATCATAACCTAGGGCAGTGTATGAGAATTTTAGCCTAACATCATGTTTAAAACAGAAACAAAGCTTATAATGAGTTCACAAGACATAGTTAATTCAAAGTAAACAAAGAAACTCAAAACATGAATGGTAAAACACGCAGATCTTGATCTCGATGCTTAAGCTCTACAACTTTCACCTTTCTTGCACTCAAAATCACATCTCTTAGCTGTTAATTCGTCCTAAGGATGTTAGATATCTTTTATATCATCTCAAATCCATTTTTATATCATTTTCTTCAAAATCCCGAACCCTAAACTCGTTTTCGCGAACTTAAGCTCCGTTGCGCGATGCGATGGGTGTAGCACGCGAGAGGTCTATTTTGACCAACTTTGACTTTAAGGCCGTCGCACAATGTGACGGTGGTATCCTCTCCCTGTCGCGCAAGCGACATGGCTATTTTCCTTGATTTTCGTTCCCGTGATCCACCCGATCACATACAATCCGCCCGGAGGCTCAGTTTTATTCATATTAGCTCGTTTTCAACTCCTTTCTCCTACAGAAGCCTGCAAATCATACAAGACACAATAATATACAAAATCGATGGTAAATGACATAAAATGACTCGATAGATAATACAAACTATACACGGAAACCGATGTGTTTTACAATACGTCAGTGCATAATGAACCGAACAGATACTGACTAAAGTTCTACCATGTAGCGTGGGGAATCCCACTAGTTATAAATTATGTACTACATGGTACGTTTTAAAAAAATATGATATTTACTAGTATAACCATTGTGGGTGGTTATGGAAACTACCCACAATTCTACAATTGTTATATTAATAAATTTTGTTTTTAGTGAAAAAGAAAAAATTGTTTACACCCCCGGTTTTTTTAAAGTTTAATGTTTGGCCTCACAAGCTTAATAAAGTTATGTTTTTGTTTTTCTTTAATTGATTTAATCTACAACCCATGAACTTTAATAAATTTTTCCTGTTGCATGATTTTTTATGGGCTTCGTTTCTTTTATATCAACGCTCCATATGAGTAATTTTTATCTAGGTTTCGACGTGAATTTTCGTAATATTTCTATCTCTAAAACGACCAGTTGCTTTAAACGTTTTTTTTATATTGTCCGAATTTTTAAACCTATTGCGATGTGTTTTTTGTTGTGAAATTTCATAACGTTTTTTAAACCGCCTGACGCTCATATCTGAATACACCATGACATGTTTTTTTATCTACATTTAAACCAATTTGCTATAATGCATGATTGTAGTGTTTATCTTTATATATATTTTATTTCAAATTGTGTTCGAATAACTTGCCTACGTATACAACGATGTAACTTTCCATGATTTTAGAATATACTATTGTGACGTGATTTTTTAGTTACGTTTGCGATTTGCTTATTTTTTATCTACATTTCAAACCCGTCGTAAAGCACGCATGATAACCCAATAATTTTATATATTTAGAAGACCTAATTTAAAACTTTATACACTATCAAAGCTATATCTACTTCACTTTAGTTAACACTGATTAAAAAAATCAAATATCTCATTTCTTTTTCTTAGAAAAGACATGCCCGATACTTTTTTTTTCTATATGTGGTTGTATTTCATTTTATTTGTTTCTTGGAAAATAAAAAAGGGTTGTTAAAGTTTTTTTAGCTAATCGAAATTCATAAAATATTGTTAATCATATAAATTATTATTAGAGTTAATTATACATTTAGAAATGTATATGGTTTTTCAAAAGTAACAAGTTTGAATACTAAAGATTTCTAGTAAAAGATTAATGTTTCATGTTTTATTTTTTGTCACACTAACACCCATTAAATTTAACTATAAACCCGTCACAATTCCTAAGCATGAGGGTATTTTTGTCAATACATTATTTATGTTTAAAATATAAAATATATGTGTGACTATTCTTTAACATTTTTAACACTACACACCTAATGTCTCCGAAAACCATTCTTCTTGAAGCCTCCTAAATCAATCCAGCCAACTACCCACCTCACCTCTTGTTTGGCCAACCCACATCACCTCTTACTCAGATTGTGATCTCGTGATTCTTTTTTTTAAGTTTGAGCACAAAATTTTGATCTGTTACAAACAGTTGAGATATCCAATGACCCGTCTGCAAACCTCACCAACGAGTATTTTGATAATGTCTTGTGATTCACAATCTTCGTGTTTGACGTGCTTAGAAAATAACAATAAAATTGAACACAAAACATACACTAGTTTTAAGGTAAAAACAACAAATACTATATATACATGTTCTAAACAAGCGTACCTATCAGAATAACATGTAACATAGTTTGTAACATTTAACCTTTGTAATTTTTATGATGAAAATAGTAAACCGACAATACTATATTAAGTTTAGAAAATCAAATGTAAGAGAGATAACCAGTTAGGATCAGAATCCTCTTAATACTTTTGCAAAGTCTTTGATTATGGGGTTTATATAAAAAAAACTCATCATAAGACACTGGTAATAAGGTGTGTAGTGTTAAAAATGTGACAACTGGCAAACTAAATGGTAATTCCATACAACTTAACCATTATTTATACATTAAATTATGTACATTAGACTTTATTTGTGAATGATTGAGTTATACATAGTCTAGAAATTTCAGGACATATCATCACATTACATATTATATCGTCATTTTCGCAGTGTCGCGAAACAAAACAACTATGCCCAAATACGTTGGAAACAGTGCGAACACACTATTCATGCCAGGAGAGTTCCGGTACTCCCTGAAACAACTATCATTTGATATGAAAGCATATCAAGTTAAACATATATACAAAACCCCTAATTAGGGAAACACTTGTAATATTATATAAACTTTCCAGAAAAATGCCTAAACACCTAAATTGTCCGATTGGAACTATGAAATGACAAATTTAACATTCCACAGCAAAATTCAGCATTTTGTGGCAATAACAAAGCCCATTGATAATGTTAATTATCTTAAACAACTTCAAGGATATTAAAGATATCTCAAAAATACAAATACATATATTACCATACACATTACATGGTTTATCCGGTAACGACCCAAAAACTAAACTAATGATTAATTTATTATCCTAACATCAAAATAACTAGTCTAGTGAACTAGTTAAGCCCATCTTAGCATCCTAAACCATCATTAGTAAGTTAATTATCCAAGACTTTCCCAATGATATAAATATCCCAATTAAGATATATGCACATGTCTAATTGAATATAAAATGTGAAAGACCATGCTACCCCCCACCCCACCCACCAGATTTGGCCTAAGTGGGTCCCTACACACCTTACCTAGTAGATGCATGATGATAAAGAAGTATGGATGCCTTGATCTTGTGTTGACTTGTGAAGAAATGAAAGATTATAAGCTACCTACACCACCACTCATTCTTGCACTTTCATTTCACAAAACAAACACCAAAATCCATCTCTCTTTCTCTCTTGTCTACGACACACATAACACAGACACTCGTCCTCATTTTCTTTAATATAACACCCATAATTTCAAGCATATTACAACCATTGAAGATGATCTAAAGTTGTGCAAGGCATGGAAGCTTACTAGGAGCATCATTCACATCTTGTGGAGCTTCAACATCTTCATATTATCTTCATCTTCTTCATCTAGTTCATCCCTAGCCTTTGTGCTAGTTGTAAGACCTCTAAACTCATCTTTAAACATCTTAAAGTTAGCAGATCATGATTGTACAAGTAAATCATCTTGAAGATCATTAACTAAATACATGAAACCCTAAAATAAACAAGATCTTGCATGAATATGTTTAGAATTATGATCTAAACATGTAGATGTTTAGATCTAGCAAAATATACAACTATGAAGTGTCATGCACTAAGTGATGATCTTAAAAATGATTTTAGAAAATATAAAGTTTATAAAGAAACTAGATTTTTTTTAAAGTGTTGATCTTAAAATTACAACCTAAACAAGTTTAAATAAAGTGGTAAAATAAGAAGATGAACATAAAAATATGGATATTCTTAAAAATCTTGACAAAATATATATAAAAGTTCATCATACTTGAAGTTGTGATTATATGGAAATACATGAATTTTGTTCTTGATTGAGTTTGTTTGAGTTTTGATGATCTTGAAGAAGTGGAAAATTGATTTAATTACGTTTTGAAAAGGTGGAAAACGCCCATGGTATAGGGAAAACTATGGTGAAAATTTCTAAAAATCTAATCATGATTAAGGTGTGATTAACATGGCTAAATGTGATTAGTAACCTTAATCATGATTAAGCAACTTTTGTGGGAAAGTTTAAGTTAAACATTTATAAATATTTTCTTAAACTAAAAGGGAAGTATAAATATATTTTAAGGATGGAATATATATATATATATATATATATAGGTAAAGGGTACTGTACAAATTCCCTTATCGTACATTACGTACGCTACAATCTCAGCCGTCAGATCATCTTCCCGCAATGAAAATCGCATGTTGTTTTTTTTTGTAATAATTTCGCATGTGATAATTTTGATGAAATAGCAGGTGTTTTTTTGTAACAATTTCGCATGTGGTAATTCAATTTCGCATGTGATAATTTTGATGAAATAGAAGGTTGTTTTTTTTGTAACAATTTCGCATGTGGTAATTCAATTTCTCATGTGATAATTTTGATGAAATAGCAGGTTGTTTTTTTTTGTAACAATTTCGCATGTGGTAATTCAATTTCGCATGTGATCATTTTGGTAACAATTTCGCATGTGGTAATTCAATTTCACATGAGATTTTCAATGCGGGAAGATTATCTGACGGCTGAGATTGTAGCGTACGTAATGTACGATAAGCGCATTTGTATGTTAACCAGCCCCTATATATATATATATATATATATAGAACACTTACATATGTGTATATACACTTATGTGCCAAGATGTATGTATTTAGAAGCTTGGATGCTTATATGACTAAATACAAGTATACAAATACATGACACAATAAAATACATGAAAGTGACCAAGTATAAAATATATGTTTACATATATACACATATCCAAACTTGGATACATGGAAATATTACATGAAGAAGGATATATAAACACGTCTATATTATATCCCCAAAACTTATATTTGGACAAACGAACAATTCGGACAATGGACAAACTTCTATATATGTTGAAGGAGTAATATATATACTAAACTGACAAGTAAAATACACTAAAAACTCAGTAAGAAACAAATATATATAATCCAGCGACGAGAATCATATATATATATATATATATATATATATAGGACAAAGATCCGTTAGGAATCCCCCCTTATTGCGAGAACCGCGAGAACCAGTGTGAACACAAACAGTAATTCCTAAAAAAATCTAAAAAACACCCAAAAATTTTTTTTATTTTTTTACTATTTTTTTTTTGAAAAAATCGCAATATTTTGTTAATAAAAAAAATAAAAAAAAATTTCAAAAAAAAAAAAAATTTCGAGTAACAGTTATCCATGCACATGTGCATATGTATCGTTTCTTTGTCAAATTCCGTAATTCATTACAAATAATAGTCAATTTCACTTTCATTTACACTACCACGTGTAATACACTACTTTTTACGTTAACAATGTTAGAAATGCACATGTGCATTTATATGTATTAACAGGAAATAAGGTGTTTTGGTACACTACTTTCTCTTTCATCTATCATTCCATCCATAATACACAAGCATGCACATGTGCATTTTTGTCATTTCTTTGACAAATTCCGTAATTCATTACACATATTAGACAATTGCACTTTATTTACACTACCATATGTAATACACTACTTTTTACATTACCAATATTAGAAATGCACATGTGCATTTATATGTATCAACATTAAATAAGGTGTTTTGGTACACCACTTTGAATACACTTTCCTTTTTCATCTATCATACCATCCATAATACACTACCATTACCTCCTACCATCCATAATACAATACCATTACCTCCTACCATCCATGATACAATACCATTAACAGTATTTTCACTTTAATACATGTATGTAAACACCATTTATACCATCCAATCAACATATTACATAAAAAAAATTGACAACTATAACCAAACCATCAACCACTAGATATAACTAACCAAAAAACATGTATATGAGCCTACTTCTCCATTCAAAATCACAAACTTTTTGTAACAAAACACGTTATATCATGGTTATACCTAATTATGCACATGTGCATTTTGAATATTGGTAATGTAAAAAGTAGTGTATTACTAATGGTATTGTAAATTAAAGTGCAATTGTCTATTCCTGATAACGTATTACTGAATTTGTTGAAGTAATGATACATATGCACATGTGCATGGATAACTGTTACTCGAAAAAAAAAGTTTTTTTTATGGTAACGAAATATATCGATTTTTATTAAAAAAATATTAAAAAAAATAAAAACATTTTTTGAGTGCTTTTTTTATTTTTTTTAGATTTTATTTTGTGTTCACATTGGTTCTCGCGGTTCTCGCAATAAGGGTGGTTCTCGCATGAACCTTACCCTATATATATATTTACCAACACACACTTAGGTATTTTCACCAACGAGAAAAATATATAAACAATATTACCAACAAGTTCTAGAAATATATTATTTTTGGACACATAACTAATATATATTTTACCACTCATAAATCCGGAAAGTATTATATAAAAAATCAACTAAGTGAAATAATACAAGTATACTTATACGTATAGAAATATGTACACTAAAACACCTAGTAAAATACAAGATTACAAGTAATGTACATGTACACATATACGTATAAATACGACAAAAATACTTTTCATTAAAAGTATACAAGTGAAGTATACATACATGGTATACATATAAATACATAAGTACAATTGATGTACACAAGTGTACTTGATGAAGTGTAGACAAACAAGTGAACTTTATACATATACACCGACACAACTTCGACGTTAAAAATAATTATTTTTAACAAATATATCTAGAAAAGATATACATATATATTTGAGAACAAATATATACGTAAATGAATGAACGTACATATATAAGTGAACAAAGGTTCACCACTCATGAATATATATATTAGAAGAATATATATATAATTCATAACGATGATATACTCGTGTGAGGCACAAAGACACATAAGGTCTAGGCCCATTCACACTCGTGCGAGTCACAAAGACACATAAGGGCTAGGCCCATTCACACTCGTGCGAGGCATGAAGACGAAATAAGGGCTAGGCCCATTTATACTCGTGCTAGGCATGAAGACAAATGAAGGGCGAGGCCTGTTCATACACGACAAGAATACACAAATATATAATAAGAAATATATATATATATATATATATATATATATATATATATATATATATATATGTATATATATTAACAACGAACGTTAAAAAATGCTAACATATTAAAAATAAACAAGGGTTCCCAAACATACATACAAATACAAGTCTTAACAAGAATTCAAGATGAGCGACTTGTACACGGTCTAGTACAGACCTAAATGTCTAATGAGATTAGAACACATATAGGCTGTGATTTCCTTTCGGGACCCAAGGTTGCTAGCACACACTTTCGGACGTAAACTGTGAGTTCATGTCCCATTTTCCTTTTAAACGTTTTTCAGTTTTACAACTATCAAGGGAGATACATGTACAACAGTATGATAAGCTAAGGAATGAAACACACTTAGATCATGTGTGAATAGGTTAGAACTTAAGTACCATTAATCACATACAGACCGAGGAACGAAAGGGGTAGATCTATTGGGTTTTGGCGAGCCCGCTCTTGGTCCACAAGACCGCTAGAGTGTTTTTGCGTCCTAGTCGAGGGTAATCGACACAAAATCTTCAACGGTTGGATTGCTTCTTATTTTGGCACACATATTAACGTCCTTGCAAAACATTAATGATCAACGATTTCTTAGACGTTTTACATACCAGTTTTCTATAACAAGAACTTTCAAATGTGTTTAAGATTCATTTGATACAAAACAAACACATGAATTCACCAACATTGTGTTGACTTTTCAAACTTACATGTATTTCAGGCAATTAGTGGATCCTTGCAGGTACGGT
Organism: Helianthus tuberosus; assembly: GCA_030545235.1. Lineage (NCBI taxonomy): Eukaryota > Viridiplantae > Streptophyta > Magnoliopsida > Asterales > Asteraceae > Helianthus > Helianthus tuberosus. The sequence goes on along the minus strand of JARYGA010011207.1, from coordinate 33,585 downwards.
TTCAAGAATTCAAGAGGGTCAAGAATGCGATGTCATCCTGTTTTGAAGGGTTTGATTCATATATCTCGCCCTCGAGCGAGACATAGAATGCAAAGCCTTGTTGGTTTAAAACTATATTTTTGTAACCAGTCTTTTGGGAAATAATATAACTTTGTGATGTCATTTATGAACAACTTGTGACTTGTAAATTTCTTTTACATCAATGCCATGGATGAACATCGTACGTATTTTATTCATATAGCTTGCTTACTTACATCGTATGCAATGAGAACTAATCACGATCACACCTTGCGCTTCTGCTTACGAGTGGGTGTGACAAAAAAGCCATTACCCTACCAAGATGACCACGTGTCCCTGAATAACTAAGTTATAGACAAACCTAACTATTCGGTTCTAAGTAATTGCCATTCCCTTGTGATTTATAGCTTCTTATATTGTTCTAGCAACATAAATTAATGAACCGAGCGAATTACTATCTATGCTACTCAATTTAAAGTAAACCATAACTACTTTCTAAACCCTCTTAATCAGATTCTTCCCATAGGTGACCGGTATGAATTACCAACCCTTGAACAAGCTTATCCATTACCTACTAAGGATCAAGCCCTAGACTAACGATCGATATATAGCCTAAAGAAAGATAAAACATAATTACATGCATAACCTCATAGAAAGACCTAGATCATCCACACAAACTCATTTGAAGGAAAATACACAACATATAGATTAACACAATCACAAGTTCATTAGCAAACACTTACTAAAAACACAACTTTCATAAACAAAACCATCCAACTTCACATAGTATCAACACTCATCCTAACCTAATTGTCTATAAGTCGGTTAGCTACTCATAAAAATAACTAATACACAAGAATTCATTGTTTACATGATCAGATCTAAAGGAAAATGGAAATACAAAGGTTCTAACTTAGTAATAAAAGATCTCCATCTCCCGTATGCTATTCCTCCTTGAAACCTCATCCCATGAATCTTTTCTGGAATATCTTCTCTTGTAACAACCCTTATTTCACTCTTCCTGATGTTTGAGTTTGCAACTTAGGGTTTTCTCGACATCTCTTTCTATTTATACGATCCATTCTCAATCTGGGTCGGGTACAATGCCGTGCTTGTCGTGGTACACGCAAATTTAATCCCAAAAACAACTATAGATAGTGGTAAAAGGGTATCGAACTCAGGGAGTATGTGGAAAATATGTTAATTATATAGCTTTGCGATTAAACTACAATTAACCTAATTTGCAGAAAATAAAGATCAATGATTTGGATTGTTGTTTTAGAAAACTAAAATTAATAACTAATTAACTTCAAATCAAATGTTGGTTGTAAAACAGATTAGGAGAGAACAATGACCATCTTAGGATTCAGTTTCTTTTAGCAATTGTGTGAAATTCCAACTAGAAAGAGTTACATAGACATAACTCGTGCATAAATAATCGAAGTGATAAAAGGGAACAAAGTACTCGGATTATATAAACGTGAGGTTGTTTCCCGATGATCAATTAATCAATAACCAACCCTAACCCTTCCCGTGATATCTCGATTGCCAACGGCACCAAGAATGTACGATTGAGACTAGAAATTGCACTATCAATTAACAAGCTACAAACAATTATGCATACACCATGATAATCAAGCAACACAAGTTATCATTCTATAAATTCAGAAATAAACACACAAAAGTTCAAGAGAAACCTTCACCTAAGATGATCACCGAAAGTTTTAGCCACACATAGCTTGGTGAATCATCATAGCAACAAATTCAATGTTCATACGAATCGAATACACAAACCGAATGTTAGAAATTGTCTAGAACCAAGCAAGAACAGCCAAAATCGCCCCTAGTGTGTTCTCTAACTGGCCAATGATGAGAATACATGAAAAGACACCATTAAAAACTGTTTTATTGAGCAGTTACGGTTTTCTTCGTCAAGTCCACCATAAATTACGGTACCACCGTAAGTTACGGTGGACCATATAATGTTACGGTGAGATTAAACTGTTTTACGGTGGAGGACTTGTGCACTTTTCATGGCCACCGTAATTTACGGTCCCACCGTAAATTACGGTGGAGCTCTGACTTGTATGTTTTGTTCCACTGTTTCTTCCACGCACGACCCGTTCAACTCCAAACCGTCCAAAGTTGCGTTTAATCCACTTTAAGCTCCCGAACCGCGCCTGAAACATAAGCAACCGTAGTTATCTAATTCAAGATAATTACACAATTAAATGAGGGATAACTCGTCTTTTAACATAATAAAGGGTTGTCCTATGGACCACCCGTCATACAACCCGTACTCAACCTCTCAGGTACTGCTTGTAACTTTGACACACCATAACTGGGCCCACTAAGGTTCATACTTGTAAGGCGGTGTAGCCTAAATCAAGCATTACGACTCGTAGCTCTTCCTAACTGTACGACTCGTACTCATCTCGAAATAGTGAATCTTCTCAGTTCTTTAGTTACGCTTTTTATCCAACCTGGAAATCCAACATTTCAACTTTTCAACTAGGAACCTGCAAAACACTAAGAAACGAAAATTTAATCTATTCAAAGTGAATTTGTAATAAACAACTATAAAAATGAGGGTTTTAGACTTTAAAAGCATCTTGTCTTTCAAACACATCAGTGTTTTTGACATCTTGTTCTAAACAGGTGCATCATTTCTAGAATTCATGTTTTGTGAACCCGTGATACAAACAGGTGTGTGTTGGTTTAAAATGCTAATGATATTTAAGTAACATTGGAATAAATGAAAGAGCCACCCACATGATTATTGGTTCTAATTTGATAGGGGTTTTCATGAACTTGTTGGCAATCAGGATTTTATCTAAAAATTTGAACTAATTGGGAACTTAAACTTGTTCTTTAGAGTCATTATGTGGCGTGAATCATGTTAAGGATTGATAAAATTATCCTTACATGTGGGGCACATGAGGGGGTTTTCAGTATAAATCAAAATAGGCGTTAGCATTAGTACCCAATGGTGTTACAAAAAATAAAGCATAAAACTCCAACCTGTTACTTGACACCTAAGCGATGTCAAAAGGTCAATCAAAATTAACTTAAAATAGAGTCTTATTCACCTTTACTAGCAAGGGCAAGTATTGTGTCAAATTCACAGGGAGTCAGTACAAAGTGCTAAACACAAAATTATTTGATTAAAGTAGACAAAAAAATTAAATTTGAGAGTTGAATTGGTTTGGTTGTTTGTAAAAACTAAATGAAACTTGAATTCGGGTTTAAAAAAATATTGAGTTAGAGGTTTAATCCCTGAGTTTCATGTTGTGAAGTGGATCAAATAAACTAGTTCGTCACTACTTGGAAGTCACATAGACGTGATTTGTTAACTTACTTTGATAGATAAATAACATATAATTTATTTGATTACAATGATCATTGATGTGAACCGAGTGATTGATGCAATTGAACACTAACCTATTTAATTACCAATTTTAGGTGTCATGAACACAATCATATTCAATGGTTAATGATAGAAGACCAATGGAAATCGAGAACTAAATCCTAATTGTTGAATATTTAAGTTATATTATATATAATAACAAAAAGTAACTTCAGTCACCTTCTTGAGTTATATCTCTTTATTAAACAACATCACGTCTTATACTTAAAAAGCCAAACCGTTGGCAATTTGATGAAATTATCATTACAAAAAAGAAAAGAAAAGAAAAGTGACGTTTCGAAAACGATTACTTAATTGGCATTGCTATTAAATATTAACTCACTATCTTAACTGTTACTTGATTGGTTTCTCTTCTTGTTAGGATCTGATTTTGAATTGTTGTGAATGTTTAAGATGAACAATGAAAGAAGATAAACAATTATGGAAATAATGCAGCGGGAGAATAAACTTTAAATCACAACAATGGAAGATTTGCTTTCATCATCATGCTTTTCATTGAAAGATTGTAATTACAATGATTCATGTATGCATGAGAATTACAAACTTCCCCTTAGCCTGATCAGTCTAATTTTTTCGTACAAAATGTCAAGATGGAAAGTGACAATAGAACAGTACATGCACTGCTCTATTTATAGTATAAATCAAACATCTGAGGAATCTAAGCTGACGTCACCTAGACAGTGACATCTAACAACGTAAAAACCTCTAACATCTGCTAAGACTAAACACTGTTTCATTGAAACCTCAGATGAGCAACATCTGTTGTGTAATACGCTGTTGAGCTTTAACCTATGTTGAGCCTCAAAAGACCTTGCTTCTTCAGACTTTGTCTTCATCAGCAATGGATGATCAGACCTTTGCTATCAGCAGACTTTGTCTTCCAGCAGAGGTTCACTACGACAGACCTTTATATCAGCAGACTTTAACTTTATCAGATGTTTTTCTTTGGAAGACTTTAGCTTTAGCAGACAGTAGCAGATGTTTAATGCCTTTTCCATTGGGAGGAGTATGTCTTCTAAGCACTGTTTATTGTTGATCAGATGTTGTAGATTATTTTGGCTTTCAATCATCTGTTTCTTTTGGCGGGGTCCACATGATCCAACACCTCTTCATCCTACGATGGTGAAGACAATTTGAACAATTGTTATACCATGTAATAACAGATAAATTATTCAGGTTTTTCTGATTTAAGCATATCAATCATTGAATTTTTGTTATAGTGTTAGATTTAGTGGTTGTTGTATATTAACTATGGTGCAGGGTGTGAATCATTATTCACATAAAACTATCCATTAAGAAACAATTCCTTCTTATTTGAAAACCGTAACTCCATTATCCGGTCAACGGAGATTACTCTCTCACGGAAATGTCACCAGAATCGTTTCCATTTCGATTCTGAGTTCGTTGAAATGGACCCTTCCACTGCCCTTCCGGAGTTCTGATCGTTACTTCTAGTTATATGTTATGCGATTTGTTTTTTCATTTAATTTGACTAATTAATTGTTGCTATTTGGATTACTTTATTTGTAGTACAATGAAGTGTTAGTGTGACAACCCGAACTTCCGAGGTTAGTTTGTAATCTTGATTCCGAGCTATTTCTCTTTCATGTTCTTTGCTGTGTTAAACCAGTTAAACGAAAACGTATTTGTGCCGCGCACACTTTGGGCCGCAAACACGCTCTAGAAACATGTAACCTAATCCGTCCCACATTAATCGAATCATATAAGTTGTTTGGCTTATCTCCGGCCCACATGACTTGGCCACTTATTTATCAGTTAGCAAATATCCAATCGGCCCATTTGTGTTGTGTGTATGTAGTATTTAACTTGGCCCAATTGTGTGTTAATTAACAATATGTGATCGGCCCACTTGTGTTGTTTGATACTATAACCAATCAGACGTATCATGCATATCCCAAAAATTACAACACAACCAAGCACCACATAATAAAACCCTATTCCTCACTTGTGTGTGCGACGGCTTAGCAGACCCCCCCTCCTCGTGAATCACTATTCCAGCCGATCTTATTTTGGGTTAGTGATTTCTTTTGAAAGCTTTTTGATGTTTTTGCTTTGTGGGTGTTAATAGCGATCAAGTAATACATGATATATGCGGATTGTAAACTGAACCATGTGTATATGGATCTCCATTTGATGATCTGGTATATGTGCGATCTGATGCCGTGAATTCTGTATGTATATGGACATATGAACCTTAGTCAGATATGCGAGTATTGTGTAAATAATAATGTTAATAGACTTGATGTTGTTTGACTATTTTGTTTGCAACTGAGACACGGCTAATGTGCATAACAAATGACAGATTACTGAAATCTATTAGTATATATGTTGATAAGTTAGGATTATAATGATTCATGAATATGTATTAGTTACTGATCAAGAAGCCGATAAGGTTAGGGTGTGTAACCAAGGTTAGGAATGTGAAGTGTGAAATTGATTACTTTGATGGGCTAGCCGCAAAACTTGTAGCATGAAAACAGAAGTTTATGATTAAATGGTAACATACAAATTCTTAACAAATAAGTGTGGTGAGTAGTTTAGGTAGTTTGAATAATATAGGGTAACTGGTCATTATGAATTAGGAAGGCACGATGTTTGGATTGTGAGGTATGTAATTGATCCTTTAAATACATTATTTAATTTACAAATCATATACTGGCCTATTTGATATTAATATGTTTAAAGAAGCAAATCGTGAGTGGGTCATAAATGGTTGGGTATCACTGGATTGCTTGCACGAGATTGGGCCAGGAACATATTTGAATAGCTAATGAAGTGTGTTGGCCATTTGGGCCGCACACCATGTGTTGGTGGTTGGCCAAACGATTAAACCAATCACTGTTTGGGGCCGGGAGTAGCAATGGGCCGAATGTAACACATGAACAACCACGAGCTGGGCCAACGAGGTTTGGGTTGAATAGTCCGGTAAATTCGCATTAGTTAACAGATGGGTTATAATGTGGACTGGGCCGGTAACTCGGGGAATCAATAGAATGATGTGATAGGTTAACTTGTGTAACGAAACGGCCTAAACATGTGAATTAATATGGTACACGAAGTCACCTCTTGTTCATATGTTTGAGATGAGGTGTTAATTGAATACTTGAAACATGAAGTAGAACTCCATATGCGTAGCACTTCGTATGAGAACGTACTTTAATGATGGGATTCGTGCTTGATTAGTTGATATATCATGCCTAGTGATGAATGCTAACATTTGTATTCGTGTGCACTAGTTGATGCTTAAACATGAAATAATACGTGTTGTGCTTGTATGCAAACTGACTGTTATGTGTAACTATCATAGGGCTTGGTAAATCACTGTTGTTAAACGAGTAATTAATTCTACCAAGTAAATCAAAGGTGAGTTCACTACTTTTGAGCATGCGTCCCAGTGGTTGGGATAGTCAGTGGGTATCCCGGGGAGGGATAAGTCTTTTGGGTAAAAACTGGTATATATTGAATAATATTCTCATCCTATCATTCTTAAGTCCCATCTTTTGTTACCGGGGAGGTAACGGGGTATTAGTTGGTAGCGCTACTTAGGTTTGGCACCCTCACGCCGTACCGGGGAGGACGGTTGTGAACCAATTACCCAGTCGGGCCCAGTGCTTTGATAGGAGCACTGGGGAAAGGGCAAATCATACATCAGGAGCCGTCTTGTTATCATCGAGATATTATCAATATTACTTGCTTTTGTAAATGAACTGAAATAATCATTTGGTAACAAACGTTTTCATAAACTGTGAACTCGCCAGCTTTGTCTGATACACGTGTTGCATGCTCGCAGGTCGTTAGGTATCTTGGATTTGGGAACTTGCTGTCTGTAGGAGCAGGAGTGGTCATGGGTCGACTGAAGAGACTCATGTGATTAATTGTTTACTATTACACATTGGCTTTTGAACAATTTAGTTATGGTTTAATACTTGCTTCCGCTGAACATAATGGTTTTCGTATAAACTTGTGATGGGATTTTATTATTAATTTGGGAACTTTATTTTGAAACGTATGGGTTCAATGTAATTAGTGGCTCATTGTCAGTACGTCACATACCTATCAGGGACACTCCCTAGGTGTTATTTTTTGGTATCAGAGCCACTGGTTATAGTGAACCTGGTTTTAAAACGTTTTTATAAAACCAGACTATAACCGAACGGATCCGAAATCGACCATGATACTCAGCTTCAGATTGCAATGTCCGTTTCTTGTTTACTATTGCATAGTATATCTAGTGTTTGCTTATGAATAACATCACACGTGAATGCACACTTAGCACTACAGTATGAACTTCTATGTTACCAACCCATGTTACGTGTTTTAAGAGTGCGACTCTTCTTGAACTTTCATGATCTATGTTGTGGCGTCATCTGTCTTATTGCTCGAATTCGGGGAACCTTTTAGCGCGAGTTAAGAGGCACTTAGAAAAGCATGCAAATTGCCTTATTATTATGGGTGCACACATAATAATAATATGGGGTGCATGTGAGTCCTAGTGAGACTTAACGAGTGTGAGAGGGGTTCCGCTCTGTTAATTGATGTTATGTTAGAACTCAGCAGTCTATAGGAGCCATAGCAGTGATTGTCTTCTACTCGAACATGATATTTTCACCCCTTTCTGAATCCTTACGAATCTCGATGCTATCGAGTATCACCTGATCAAACATCTGAACGCCTAGCGAACTGTATGGAATGTTAGGTGCTAGTACGAACGTCCCTGAGTTGGATGGCTCAGCGTCAAATGATTGGACTATACTTTACTCACCTATCTTTGTTTATTGGAACTTAGTGTATTGACGCCTTAGATTCCGAAGTGCGATCACTTCTGCAACACTCTCGCGACATACCGTGTATTACACAGTCAACTTGCAAGAACGATGGACAAGAGGGTAAACGTAGTACCTTACTGACTTCAGCATTTGAATGACCCTAGTTACCGGCAATGAACAACAGCGATTTGACTCCAATCGAATCCTTAACCCCAGCCAGCGACTCATGGGAGTCGACTCTGACGAACCAATCGGGACAAAATCGATGACGATTGACTATAGAGCGGACTGTGTAACCGCCCGTACCATGAGTAGTGCCTTAGGACGTGGCACGGAATGTCAAAAGATGGACCTTGTTGGTGAAAGGACGCAGGACACCGTTACAGGCAACAATATTAGAGGCAACAGTCGCGGCAACATCAAGGTACTCATGATCGTAGCTTACAGAATGGAAACGAAGGTGACCTCGACAAGGACTGACTGTGTTAAGTCAAGGTGACGATAACCAAGGGAACGACGGCAGTACTGGAAATTCTCGTGATGAAAACAACACTGGAAATAAAGCTCATGGAAGGACATTTAGTATTGGCATAGGCTATACCAGTCGTAATAGCAACACGATAGCTTGGATGGGTAGTTATTCGCTCCGTCTCTGTTCTGTTAACCCTGATGCTTCTTGAAACCGATCCTGTTGTGGAGTCGGCTGATGCAAGTCAATTGAAGCCTTATATGTTCGCTGAGATGCAAACTCGACCTTGGGGGGCAGGTGTTCGACATCGACCTTCCCTCCACTACCCTTGATGGTTGCAATACAGTAGTTAGTGTGGATTGGTTATCCAGAGATCACGCAGATACACCAGTGAGGAGAAGACCTTGTGTGGAGAATCGTTATTTGTTCTAAAACGTCAGAGTGGTGCAAAGGTTAGCGCCATTTCAGCTATGAAGGCCAGAAGTGTCTACGGAGGGATTACTCCGCTATACTAGCAACCGTTACTGATTTTAGGGCTAGGGAGACAGAGGATCCACAAACCATTCGTGATTCCTTTCGGTGTGCTACCCAAGGAACTTTCGGGCTTACTTCCACAACTGTTAGGAGAAATCTCAGTCTGATCTCGCGCCAGAGGCAGCCCTGACTACACGCACTCTTACCGTCTTGCACCAGGAGGGTTGCAAGAGCTGTCTAATCAACTGTAGGAACTGTTGGACAAGAATTTTATCGGACCTAGCTTTTCGCTCTGGGGAGCCCCGGTTATATCCGTGAAGATAAGCCTTTTGGTATGTGTACTGATTTGCAAGAACTCAATAAGGTGACAGTAGAGAACCGTTTGCCACGACTATATATTGACAACCTAAATACCAGTTGCGGGGGTCGAGCTTCCATTCGAGGATTGAATAACAAATGAACTATCATCAGATGGGAGTCTAGAGGGGAGAATGTTCCTACAATGGCATATCAGACGCAGGGCGGCCATTGCGACGTTGTATTCCAAAACCTCTGGGTCAATCATTACACGGGCAGCTGCATGGATCACATGAATCGACTATGCTTATTGACAATGTGTTGAATCATTTCTAGGAAGAAAGATCATCGTAGACGACATTCGTATCTTATTTCAGGGCTCCTGAGGGAGGAGCCATTGCGTGCGAAGTCTTGTTTAGTGTAACAGCTAGATTCGAGAGATGCATTTGAACATGTAACCAACAAAGTGGGAATACATGTGGACCTCACTAGGACTCGTTTTGGTTAGAAACTGATCGACACCAGAGATCCCTTCAAGGATGCAGCAATTTCTTGGTCTCACTAGATGCTATCGCAGATTCATCACAGGATTCTCGAGAATCGCGCAGCTTAAATCTCTTTAGCACAGCGAGGTGCTGTGTTCGTGGAAGACAAAACAGGAGGACGTCTTTTCAGCTTCTGAAACCCAACCCTGCAATGCACTGAGCATCACTTCTATCCGAGGGAACCGATGATTTGGCGGTATACCATGATGGTTCGAATCAGAGTCCCAGTTACACATCGATACGACATGAGAAGGAAATGGCCCACATGGTGGACTTACAGGAAGAACTGCACGAGTCACGACCTGCAGTGGAAGCCCTGGTCTTTAGATTTAAGTTGGAGGCATTACTTGGACGGTACCAAATGCACTACCTAGACTGATCACAAGGGCCTCCCGTGTGAGTTAAACATGTGATGGCACCGCTGGATGGAACTTTTGAATGAATACGACCATGAAACCTGGACGTGCACGAGCTTTGCAGCTCGCTATCTACTTTAACATACCTGATCAGAATCGCCTTATCCAAGTTGAAGAACTGAAGGAAGAAAGTTCTCAAGATTGACCCATGCGAGGCATGGGGAAGCAACCTTTGATGGGACGGGCGATATTTGCTACTTCATGGAACGAAATTTGAAACTCACTATACATCAACCTTAGGGAACTGGTGCAGGCGAAGCACACGGGCCTCGATATCCTACTCATATGAGTTTTGATAAGATGTATTAAAACCCGAAGACCATGTACGGATGACCGGGCCTGAAGGCCCACCTAGCCACACATGGGAACGATGTTTGACATATGGGAAAGTCAAGGCGGGATATTAGCAATCAGAAACACATATATGGAAATGAGAACAGACTACCGTGTATTTTGTCACTAGTCTACTTACAACTCAAAATGGAAACATTATCACCTGGGTGATCGTTGATGGACTCACCTTACTAGCACACACTTGCTTGCAAACAAGGAACTGACGAGTCTTCACAAGTTGCGAATGTTCCTCTGAGAGAGGCGGCTTATAGGCACGAGGTGCCAACTCCTATTACCTCCTATTTTGAGCTATACCTGATTTATGACAAGCGATACACAACACCCTTGACTCACGTATAGATATGAGTATTACTTATCAACATAGGACGAACGGTCTGAGTAAACAACCCCCCTGACACTCGAAGACATGTTGCGAGCATGTGTGAAATTAACTTGGTGTAAATTGGAAGGACGTATACTTTTGACTGAGTTCTACTATGGCTGTTACCCTCCTAGTATTCAGACAACTCTGTTTGGGGCATTGCTTGGATGTTAATGCTAATCTCTTCGTGGATTGAGGTGGATGACCACCTAAACACGGATCCAGGACTTGTACTCGAAACTCTTGGGAAGATTGTTGAAATCGGAAATCAATTGGTGTCAACGCGTGACCGTCTGGAAAGCTGTTAAGCCTACGACGCACTGGGAGTTCGCTATAGACGAACATGTCATAATCGAAAGTCTTACCCTGGGAGGGTGCAGTATGCTATAGAAATCATGGCAAGATTAGTTTACGATGTGTTGGGACATTTGGAATTCTGGAACGAATCGGTAGCATGGCTCACAAACTCGAGTTATTTGGCAGATTGAGTAACGTCACGACGTCATTTACGTTTCGAGTCTATTGATTGACTACAGGTTGCAATTTGTCGAAGAACCTATAGTGATCATGGACCGGGAGGTCAAGGTGCGTAAGCATAGTCGCGTTCCAATTGTGAGAGTTCGTTGGAACTCAAGGCGGGGACCGGAGTTCACGTGGGAGCGCGAGGATCAGATGAAGCTCAAATATCCTCAACTTTTTCCTGACGACAAGTCTAAACCTGGTAAAGCTGGTAAATTTCGGGACGAAATTCCTCCTTAAGTTGGGGATGAAGTGGCACCTGAGCAAAATCCGCAGCAATCTTGATTTCCTCACTTCACTCCTCAGTGCTTACTTGCCAAATTTCGGGATGAAATTTCTTTCAAGTTGGGGATGATGTGACAACCCGAACTTCCGAGGTTAGTTTGTAATCTTGATTCCGAGCTATTTCTCTTTCATGTTCTTTGCTGTGTTAAACTGGTTAAACGAAAACGTATTTGGGCCGCGCACACTTTGGGCCGCAAACACGCTCTAGAAACATGTAACCTAATCCGGCCCACATTAATCGAATCATATAAGTTGTTTGGCTTATCTCCGGCCCACATGACTTGGCCACTTACGTATTAGTTAACAAATATCCAATCGGCCCATTTGTGTTGTGTGTATGTATTATTTAACTTGGCCCAATTGTGTGTTAATTAACAATATGTGATCGGCCCACTTGTGTTGTTTGATACTATAACCAATCAGACGTATCATGCATATCCCACAAATTACAACACAACCAAGCACCACATAATAAAACCCTATTCCTCACTTGTGTGTGCGACGGCTTAGCAGACCCCCCCCCCCCCCTCCTCGTGAATCACTATTCCAGCCGATCTTATTTTGGGTTAGTGATTTCTTTTGAAAGCTTTTTGATGTTTATGCCTTGTGGGTGTTAATAGCGATCAAGTAATACATGATATATGCGGATTGTAAACTGAACCATGTGTATATGGATCTCCATTTGATGATCTGGTATATGTACGATCTGATGCCGTGAATTTTGTATGTATATGGACATATGAACCTTAGTCGGATATGCGAGTATTGTATAAATAATAATGTTAATAGACTTGATGTTGTTTGACTATTTTGTTTGCAACCGAGACACGGCTAATGTGCATAACAAATGACAGATTACTGAAATCTATTAGTATATGTGTTGATAAGTTACGATTATAATGATTCATGAATATGTATTAGTTACTGATCAAGAAGCCGATAAGGTTAGGGTGTGTAACCAAGGTTAGGAATGTGAAGTGTGAAATTGATTACTTTGATGGGCTAGCCGCAAAACTTGTAGCATGATAACTGAAGTTTATGATTAAATGGTAACATACAAATTCTTAACAAATAAGTGTGGTGAGTAGTTTAGGTAGTTTGAATAATATAGGGTAACTGGTAATTATGAATTAGGAAGGCACAATGTTTGGATTGTGAGGTATGTAATTGATCCTTTAAATACATGATTTAATTTACAAATCATATACTGGCCTATTTGAAATTAATATGTTTAAAGAAGCAAATCGTGAGTGGGTCATAAATGGTTGGGTATCACTGGACTGCTTGCACGAGATTGGGCCAGGAACATATTTGAATAGCTAATGAAGTGTGTTGGCCATTTGGGCCGCACACCATGTGTTGGTGGTTGGCCACACGATTAAACCAATCACTGTTTGGGGCCGGGAGTAGCAATGGGCCGAATGTAACACATGAACAACCACGAGCTGGGCCAGCGAGGTTTGGGTTGAATAGTCCGGTAAATTCGCATTAGTTAACAGATGGGTTATAACGTGGACTGGGCCAGTAACTCGGGGAATCAATAGAATGATGTGATAGGTTAACTTGTGTAACGAAACGGCCTAAACATGTGAATTAATATGGTACACGAAGTCACCTCTTGTTCATATGTTTGAGATGAGGTGTTATTTGAATACTTGAAACATGAAGTAGAACTCCATATGTGTAGAACTTCGTATGAGAACGTACTTTAATGATGGGATTCGTGCTTGATTAGTTGATATATCATGCCTAGTGATGAATGCTAACATTTGTATTCGTGTGCACTAGTTGATGCTTAAACATGAAATAATACATGTTGTGCTTGTATGCAAACTGACTGTTATGTGTAACTATCATAGGGCTTGGTAAATCACTGTTGTTAAACGAGTAATTAATTCTACCGAGCAAATCAAAGGTGAGTGCACTACTTTTGAGCATGCGTCCCGGTGGTTGGGACAGTCAGTGGGTATCCCGTGGAGAGATAAGTCTTTTGGGTAAAAACTGGTATATGTTGAATAATATTCTCATCCTATCATTCTTAAGTCCCATCTTTTGTTACCGGGGAGGTTACGGGGTATTAGTTGGTAGCGCTACTTAGGTTTGGCACCCTCACGCCGTACCGGGGAGGACGGTTGTGAACTAATTACCCAGTCGGGCCCAGTGCTTTGATAGGAGCACTGGGGAAAGGGCAAATCATACATCAGGAGCCGTCTTGTTATCATCGAGATATTATCAATATTACTTGCTTTTGTAAATGAACTAAAATAATCATTTGGTAACAAACGTTTTCATAAACTGTGAACTCGCCAGCTTTGTCTGATACACGTGTTGCATGCTCGCAGGTTGTTAGGTATCTTGGATTTGGGAACTTGCTGTCTGTAGGAGCAGGAGTGGTCATGGGTCGACTGAAGAGACTCATGTGATTAATTGTGTACTATTACACATTGGCTTTTGAACAATTTAGTTATGGTTTAATACTTGCTTCCGATGAACATAATGGTTTTCGTATAAACTTGTGATGGGATTTTTTTATTAATTTGAGAACTTTATTTTGAAATGTGTGGGTTCAATGTAATTAGTGGCTCATTTTCAGTACGTCACATAACTATCAGGGACACTCCCTAGGTGTTATTTTTGGGGGTGTGACAGTTAGGGCAGAGGCTTGTAAAAAGGTGTATCCTTATTTAATTGGCAAATACACACAATCCTTTATTGGAAATATGTTCTAAGCGACTTACATAAATAATTTTAAATATTTAGGCTTTGAGAGATTATTATTTTGGCTTTCAGGGATTCCAAATTAATGGATCGATCCACAGATAAACGTAAGACACCATTTCATTTGTTGCTTTTTATATTATACTAGGTTTAATCACCGCTGCGTTGCGGCTAGGTCCCTTAGCTATCATGTTTCAACCCGTACGTTGTAGAGGAAACATGACAAGAATATGATTATATACCGCAGGGTCTCTTAGTTAATGTTACAACCTGTACGTTGTAGAGGAGATGTGACAGGAATATAATTTTATACCGGACATTATCGACACACGCTATAACAACCAAAAATTCTAAAAACAAAGTTCTATAACAACCAAAAATTTTAAAAACGAAGTTGCTAAATGTATTATTTAGCCTTTATCAAGGAGGCTATCCCACTTTGGTAACGGTTGTATGGGTATAAGTAACCGAATCAATTCACATTGAAACCAAATTATACATGTTTATTTATTAATAATAATAATAATATATAATGTATTATATGTTGAAAAAAGTTATTATAATTTTTACAAATGAGATATTATTTGGGACTTATTTTCGTTAATAAATTAACATTATTGCTAATATTTTGATTTACCATATTGAATGTAAAAATTGAAATTACCTTGAATATAATAATGTCCAAAAAGCTTTGCTTAACTAATGCTTAACAATTGAAATTAGCTTGATATATGCCTTATACTTGGTTAACAATCTCTTGCTGGAAAGTAAAGAACTTACCATCTAAGTAGTACTTGTTCAATTTGATTTGAAGCTTTCAGGTTATATAGTAAGTTTTCTTCAACTATTTAAGGTACAATCATGTAAGACCGTGGGGTATGATGGGGCATGGGTTGGGTTGGGGGCATGGTGTGACATGTGGAGTATGGGGCACCCGAGACCAAAAGCCAATTTCAAAGGGGCATGGTGGGGCGTGGTTGGGGTGGCATGGCCAAGCCACATCATAATGAGGTTCCGCCATGGCTAGTGCTCTTGGCCAATGAGGTTCCACCATGTCATGTGGGTTGCCCCGCCCAACGGCCGGGCTAAATCCCACACCAAACGGGCCACGCTGAAACCCAAGCTCACCCGGGGTGGTGACTTGGGTGTTTGTACCCATCCCACGCCCCATACTCCATAGTCTAAGTAAACATGAAGTTATATGGCTAAGAAATGATAAACCGATGTGGCTGCTGTGACAACTCTCAAATTTTCATGTATTCCGTACAATTTATTAATGATAATTAAAGTGCTTGACGACTATGCTGAATCATTTAACTACTCTCTGATTACTGTGCTATGCTTACATGTATTTGTTAACATACTAGTAGGATACAGAAAAGTTTAAATAGTCCGGTATGCCTTCCTGAGTGTTAAAAATTAAAAACGTTGCAAAAATATATATGTAGGACGCTTTACGGATTAATTAAGCAGTTTAACGGAACAGTGTCAAACCGAACAACCGGACTTTACCCGGAACATAAAAGTATTGCCAAAGACATTGTTTATACTTTTCTAAGCTAGTTAGGGTGCCCGAACACCCTAACACACTACATATTAAATTACACACATAATACACTAAGTAAATACTTAACCTCTTAACTAGATCACTAACTATATCATTGCAATCCAACAAGACACCACCACCCATCTAATGGACGGTTCATGGGGACTCCCCACATGTGATTTCTTTGATTATTTAATGAGATTATGTTGGTGGACAATAGAACATATTATACAATGGTCATTAGTATGTTGGAAAATTTTATTATAAGACCACAAGTCCCTCCATTCTTATCTTCACAAAAACTCAAACACCTTCACTTCTCCTTCCTCCTCACTACCTTCGGCCGACCCCCTTCACCCACACCACCATTATTTTCAATCATCATCCAAGCATTTCAAGTTGAATACAAGGTGTAAGAAGGTCGCTAACGAAGCTCGGTGCACACGGAAGTGGAAGGACCTCTCTCATCTTCTTTTAACCACCACATTTCTACACTAGAACTTCCCTAGCCTTGAGCTAGTGGTAAGAACTTAGATCCGTTCATTCTTTATGTTATTTAAGTGGTTAATAGATGTTTGATGATGAAAATCCATAAACACTAAAGAACCATGAACAAAGTCTTGCATATAAACTAACTTGTAATGAAATATTGATGAAACATGAAGAAGTGATGATAAACTGAAGTTGTCTTGATTATGTTACTGATTTACTTGCTAATCTACTTGTAATATTGATGTTTGATGTTGTTGTGGTCACTAAACATGATTAACGGAATCAATCGAACACAAACTAGAAAGCTAAAGACTAAAAACAGAATCTGTCCAAGTTTTACAGCCCACTTCTGTTGGCTGTAAACAGGTCTTAACCTCAACGAAAAATCGATATTTTGAATCTAAAATATGTTATTATGAAATACGGTTCTAATGGCACCGGAATCGTAATTTTTGGACTCCGTTTACTATTTTTAAAGTGTTAATTTGTAACAGCTACTTAAGCTGAATTTTGACAGCAATAAATGGGTGTCGTACTTTCGGTCATAACCTGAGTTTTGTGATGAATCGGACCATGAAAATTTTACTGTAGATGATAACTGAAGTATTTGTAATTACCCCACTGGAATTTCGCAAATCGGACTTACGATGAATTTTTAATAAATTGTTTCGTGGACTGTGGTCAGAAATACATAAATCTGAGTTCAGTCCCGAATATGAATTTTTATAAAATATTGGTGATGAACCGGACCCCGATATTTTTACACAATAAAATATGGAACGTTTATGACATACTATAAAAATTTGGGAATTTTTGGAATAATCTAACTATTTTATTTAAATGTCCGAAAACAGCCGGTTTTGAGTATTAATGCTGAATTGACATAAGTTGTGACTTGCGTGTCTAAATGTCGAGTATGCTATCTGTGAATGATTTAACATGTTATATATGTTATGTGCATTATCGTATGTTTGATTTTGAGTGGGGAATGGACGGGAAACTTAGATGGGCATAAACCGTTACAGTGATGCATGTTGTGTGATAGATACGTGTAGGAACTTTGTGTTCTATTTGAAAGCCACTAAATGACTAACTGGTAAATCATACTAGGACGTGATTGACCGACCTTGACTGTTAGCTATATTGAGAATCTAACCGAGCAAACCGAGGTGAGTTCACACACTTTCTAAGGCATGGGATTCCCGGTGGTTTGGGAATGGGTTAAAGAATTAAAACTAAATCTACATATCCTCCTTGTGTAGGATATGTACGGCCATCCTCCATAGAGCGGATGCCATTATTAATCCTACGAATTCTCCTGGTGCAGAATACGTACGTTCGTCCTCCTGGTGCAGGACAACAGCCTTAAAACTAGCTAGACAAAACTCTATCATGAAGTCCCTCAATTTATATCGACTTAATCGCCGAGGCCAATGGCGAGCGGGTCATTAGTTAATAGCGCTATTAGGTTTAACAAACCTCACACCGTGCCAGTCGGACGGGCGTGTACTAATGGACTATGGCAGACTGTCAGTGATGATAGACACTGATATAGGGCACAACTTATTTGCGTAGCAGTCGATATCGTTCCGTCTAGTAGTTCAAACGGGGAAAACCCCCACTGATCATGGTTATGGATTGGGTAAAGAAAAAGAGATATGGTTAAACATACTTTCAACTACGGGGTAACCCCCACGGCAAATAAGCCAACGAAAGTCAAACCACGTTTTCAGAAACAACTTAAAACTAAACAACCAAACGTGAACTCACTCAACTTTGTTGTTGACTCGTTGTTACATGCCTTACAGGTCGCTAAATGCTTGGAGCTTGCACGGGGAAGGAGTCGTTGTGGTGTACGGACTGTTATGTTCCGTGCTTAATGTTTAAATCCTTATGAACTTACTAAACTAGCGTTTTGAAACTTTAACTTATGAACTATGGACTTATGCTTTTGAACTCACGTTTATGCTTCCGCTGTTTAAACCAAACAAGGTTAACTAGCTTTGGTCACCAATCGTATTATGTTTGGTTTTATTTACTTAATTGTGTTGTTCAATATGATTGGTGGCTCGATCCTGGTCACGTCACGCCTCCAAGCGGTGGTACTCCGCATGGTGGATTTTGGGGGTGTGACAGCTGCAAACCAAGAATGTTTTGTGTATAAACAAAACAACATGGTTGCCACACCATAACAAATTTATAACCTCATCATAGCCGCTCAACCTTTGAAATCAGATTATATAAGATACCCGCTCAACTGACATTATATAAATATAAGCTTTACAGTATAATCATGTTTTGAAAGTGCAACGAAACATGAGCTTTTGTGGCTCAGATATGCCAAAGCATTCTTTGAATGTTTTGTATACAGGAGAAACATGCAGGTTGCCACACCATAACAAGTTTTCCACTTCATGACAGCCTCCCAACCTTTGAGATCAGAAATGTTTTGTAAACAAAACATGCAGGTTGCGACGTCATAACATGTCAAAGATAGGTAACCCCAAATAATTAAACTCGGGATGTATGATAACGGGTTTACTATTAAAGCTCCAAAACACATCTCAAATTCATGAGAGTTTGTGGTTAACTCTATAAGATTACCAACAATAAAATATTCACACAACTATTATCATCGAGTACCATCAACCATGAATCTAACCCAAAGAAGCATAAATACTATAATCAGATCTAACATGAACACATCTCATTGGTGAAACACAAAAAAAAATAACCAAAAGCAACCTCATCATTGACAACCATCAACAAAAAACAACAGTAACATAATGTAACCAAAATGAACTCGCCATCGCTGAGAAAGACTAAAACATCGCCAACGCTGAGAAAAGACTACCATCATTCACTGCCATCGACAACGGATCCAACCAAAAACAACATAAATAACTGAATCAGATCTCAAATGAGCGTACGCCCACTATCATCGGCCTTTTAAAATCAGTTCTGAACCCGAATAACATAATCAAGGGTATCGAGGAAAAGGTGCAAGATGCAACCAAACTGTGGTCCAAATAAAAGCTCACAAAATCAACTTTCTCATATTGTGCAGTTTCATCTTCATAATTTTCATTTAAAAACAGTCTCTTCTAATTTCTTTTATCCAACACAATCAAAATCAAAAATAAAAATGAGAATAGAAAATGTTTCAGAATAATTAGGTTCAGGTGAGACTTGCCCATCATCATCACCACAACTTTTTTGATCTCAGATGATTTTCCATCATCCTCATCGACTTGGCAAACCAAAAAGACCTCAGACGATTCAGGGCAATCATCAACGGCTCGACAACAATTATTCGACACGAAAAGAACAAAATGGCCAAAACAATTAGGGCTCAAGAACAGCCACCATCATCGAGGGGATTTCACATCGGCTTAGACAACAATAATTTAAAGTCATAGCACCGATGCAACCCAAATAATGAAGCCGAACAACCATCATCATCAAACCAATAAAAACCGGCGGCTACATAGAGGCTACCGCCTAGGGTTTACATCCAAGAACATATGTAGTACATATGGCATGCAACTAAAGCTTCACACCAAAAAGATCCAAACACTAAAGATAGAGAGATAGAGGGTCGCACAGGTCCGCTGCCGCCATAGGCGGCCACCGTCAACAGCGGGGCAACACCCCTCTCTGTGTTTGAGGAAAGCTCAAATAATATGAATCATCGTCATGGCCCGAAACAATGATCAACAAAGGTCAGGTGAAAGTCAGATTAGAGAGGGACATTGTGAGATCTGAGAGAAATCAAAGAGAGAGTAATGATGGTTTCAATGAAGAAGTTGGATTGAAGAAAGTTATAAAACAACCCACATCAGCCCATGGTTGCATAAAAAACCACTGTCCAACATTAGCAGCTGAGAGTACAACTTACATTGCACCAGAATGTTGTAAATTTATATTATATAAATTATGTTATGTTCATCCTTAATGTTTATTTCTCTAGATTATACAAATATCATTATGTTGTTGGTTTACCTTATTGCCTTTCGTTTGAATTTTTTGTTGTGTTCATATAGATATGGGTTTAGTCTGTATTTACTTATTTACTATGCTGTTAATTGTTGATTGATTTTGAAGGGTTTTAAGTTTTGATTTTTAGATTATGTGCATGTTAAGCATTCTTTGTAGATTAGAAAAGAATGGTCCCATTTATGTTCATGGTTTCACAAAAATGCTTAGGTATAACAACCGTTCAAAATGCGTAACAACAAAAAATTAAGTAAACCTAATTCATTGAGCGGTATGCCGTCGATGATATTCTCACCAGAGAGACGGTTGTTTAAAGTTATTGTTTCACATGCGATAAGATTATGTGTCGATTATTTGCCAGATTTTCTATTTCTCAAATCGATGAGGGCCAGATCAAGACTTCTATGGCTTATGTTCTTTTTTACAAAAGATTAGAAGATGTCTCACATTACATGTATTCATAATTAACACTCTGCCGTAACGCGCGTGCCGGCGTCAACTCGTTAAATAATTAAATAATGTATAAGCATAAACTAAAGTTTAACAATCAAAAGTGTTTAATCAAATCAAGTAAACATAAAGATTTACCTAACAGAAAGTTAAGTGAAAATCCAAATCCGAAAGTAGGTGAGAAATGATTGAATTCAACTACCAAAACCCTATCCCTGGAGATGATCATTGGTGGTTTAGCCTTGCATCTTCACGAACATGTCTTCAAATCTTGATTCAAGAGGTGAATTTGTGTTACGGATGGAATTCGGATGATTATAATGGAGGTTAATCGCCCAAAATCGCCCCTAATAAGTGTATGGAAAGTATCTTTCTAAACCTTAACGTTAGGGATTGAATAAGGTGAAAAGCATGAAATTCGAGGCTAATTTGCTCCGCAGCATAGGCTGCGCCCAAAACCGACGCAGACTGCGACAATCCTGAGGCCTCTATGTTGATGACCTTCAATCGTTCACCCCCAACTAAACTGATCTCTACATAGGTACACCAAGTCTTGGAGTAAGCTGTCACACCCTGACTTTTGCGGAAGCGTGATTTTGGTGTGACTTCTTAATACCATTGCATACGATCATAACAACACTATATGATGAAACCAGTAGATGTACCTCCATTAATTGAAGTTTAAAAGTAGTACAACATAATTGTTTGAAATGTCGTTACCAAATTCAAGTTACAAACCATAACATATTTTTAAGGAGTTCAAAAGGACTCGAGAAAAGATTTTAAAACAAACCCGAGTTTAGGACCACGTATCTCGTCCAGGATTAAGATACGACTCCTAAGCCCTAATGACTTGGATGACATCTTTATTCACAGGGCAGCTTAAAACTCCAACGCCCGCCAGATCCATTTACTAATTTCCTGAAATACATGTAGTTTGAAAAATCAACATAAAGTTGAGCGAGTTCATGTGTAAGTGAGTACGTATAAACCTTTGTAATATGTCCGTATGTATGAAAATCCCTGGTATGTAGCAATTAAGGAAAAAAAAAAGAGATCACCATTGGGTTGCAAAGCCAATGATATGTGTGAAGTGATGCAGGAAGACTCAAACCTAGCGGATTTATGCGTCGGGCACTCAATCACCACCTGGCCCATTCAGGGGACTCAGGAGTGAGGGCTCGCTACACCCCAATAGATCTATCACCAATGTTCCCTCGGTCCTACAATGAGGATTAATGGCCTCTAGTTCCAGCCTACCCACTCACATGATCTAATTAGTAAACCCTCCTTAAGCTAACCATACCATGTATAAAAGTATCCATAATTTCTGTAACATGTATTCCACCCCAGAAGTATAAAAACTGAAAACAGTTAAGAGAAAATGGGGACATGAACTCACAGTATTGCGTCTTCGTACTCGTAACCCAAATCTCCACGGCAAACACGACTACCTACAATGGTCTAATGTCTATTAGACGAACGGGTCGTGCCTTGTCTTAGTATGTATGTTTCTGAGTTACGATTCTGGTATTATTCCAAGTTATAATAATTGTATTTAGTTTTGGAATAATTGTTTATGCAGTGTTTCTGTATTAATACTTCTCAAGCATTTTAACTCCGTATTTCCTTCCCAAGGATTGGGGTTTTTAATACATGTATACGTTATATTTCCGAAAATATATTTTTAAGTCTCAATATATTTTACTCACTCGTCTAAAATATTTTAAATTCCCAAAATATACATATTTTTCCCAAAAATATTACATTTTACTTTATACATTCTCCAAAGCAATACTTTATCAAAATATTCATACAAGAGTATTTTTCAGAAATACTACATAAGTTACGTTTTAAAGTTCGCGTTGTTATAACAATACTGGCGTAACTTAAATATTTATTTGCGATAGCGTTGGTATTGTTTTGGAGTCGTAACTTCATAATATCTTCAAGTTATATTATTTTTAGCCTAAAAATAATATATCTAGTTCACAAAATAATCACATAATCACACAAGCGTTTTATTATGAAATATATATTCTAAATATATATTTAACAAGTTTCATTTACGAAAATACACCTCCGATACTTGGTAATTTTTGGAATAAAAATCATGGCGAAGTTTATTTTGAAAACCAAGTTAAAAATATATTTGTTGTTATAAACCAGACATTTTAGGCCCAACTCATTACTTATGGGCTTTAGGGTTTATGGTCTATTTTTATCTCTATATATTGTAGTGTTGAATATTGTGAAGGATTAAATTCAGTTTTATCTCTTTTCTCTTTGATTTTATCACGTTATCAGCACGAAACTCTCCACTGAGATTTATCGGACATCTGAAATCAATCACAAGAATTTGTAGCCGTTTCCCCGTCTCGCCGGCCAAAACACATATTCACCGGACTCTATTTTGTGATTCAGAAACTATTCTATTCTACCACATCCTGGTACATATCATCACAGTCCCAACTATGTGTTTATTATGTTTCAATTTTTTTTTGCAGTTTTGATGTTCCAAGGGATGATTCACATGTTTAAATTTTACAAATTGGGTATTAGAAAAGTAGAATTGTTTTTTAAATACATATGTGCTCTCTACGGTGGTAATTTTTCACACAAAGGAATACCAATTCTTAAGTCTCATCCTTTGGAACAAAAGAAATAAGAATTAGATTACTCAATTCGGATATTTTTTTATCTAGACTTTAGAAAAACTAGGAATTTCTTTTGATTTGTATATATAGAACAATATATTATGAACAGATACAACAGATTTTAAGAATCGATCCATATACAAATCAATGAATCGATCGATACACATCGGCGGTCACTACCGCCGCACACAAAACTCTTACTCGGCAACCTTTTTCCGGCGATTGTCCTCAACTGCCAACTGTTTCTGTGGTGGTTACCGTCTTCTCTAACTAACAAATCAACAATTCCTCCACCACATTAAGACAAGTGAAATCATGAGATTTGATATAAAACCAGACGACGGTGCGGAAGTGAACGGTTTACCGGCGGCGTGGTTCTGAATGTGCTTACTGGCGGCGTGGTTCTGAACGGTTTAATAGCTGCGTGTTCGCTGGAAGGGAAGGTGAGAAAGTCGTTGAGATCGGCGGTTACTAACGATTTACGGACCGATCTTGCCGATCATCGGCGGCATAGTTGGTTCTTTATTGATCTATAATAAACATTGGCAGATAAGATCTTCAACCGGATTTGAGTAAAATAAAAAAAATATCAACGGATTCTAATTTAAATTGGAATAAGATTTTCTTTATACAAAATCCAATAAGGATCAAATGCACCAGCATCTTCTGTTCGGTGTGTTTTTAGTAGGTATGGATATGAAGGAAAGGTTAAATGGAAATTAAAGGATGGTTGGAGTCCGGTGGGACCATGCTGACTATTTGATCTTGTGTGATATTTTAGTAACCAGTTTTAAAAAAAATATATTCTTTTTAATTTGCTAGAATATACAAATCTACAAACCCTCATTTTACTGTTTGTTTGTTACCAGATACAAAACTCATAAATGACCTTATTTTCCTTCTCTATTTTAAAAGCATACTTAAAGCATAGAACCTGCAGTTCTAGCAAAAGAGAACCCGAAGTTCTCATACAATATACATTTTCATTGGAAGGCTTGTTTTTAAAATGCCTTATTCTTTCCTTTGTAGATAATATGTCGAACTTATCAAAACTTGAATTTACCGCACTTGACATCTCGGGTAACAACTACCTCCCATGGACTCTTAATGTTAAAATTCATATCAAAGAACGTTTTGACCACCAGAAGTTGGTCTTACTCCCCAAAGCCCGCTATGAATGGCTTTATTTACGACTACAGGATTTTAAGACCGCTAGTGAGTATAATCCTGCCTTGTTCCGCATTACTTCTGAGTTAAATTATGTGGTGAAAATAATAATAATAATAATAACCGATGTTTACATGCTTGAAAAATTTTCTCAACGTTCCATGCCTCAAACATGCTCCTGTCGCAGCAAGACCGGGAACGCCAATTTACTAAATATTCTGAATTGATATCGTGTCTTCTGGTCGCGAAGAAAAACAACAAGCTCCTACTCCAAAACCATCAATCGCGACCCGCCGGTGCAAGCCCATTCCCTGAAGAGAATGTGGCCAATTCTCAAAGCGGACGACGTAGATATAGTGGCCGCGACCCAGCAGAGGTCGTGGTCGAGGACGGGGATATACATGGTATCGAGAGTCCCAGAACACTAAAAATAGAGGTGGTGCATCGAGTTGACATAATACGGGGCAACCTTCAAAAGGGAAAAGTAGCGGGAACCAAAGCAACATTTGTTATAAATGTGGGATGTCAAATCATTGGTCCCGCACATGTCGCACCTTTAAACACCTCATTGAGGCATCTCAACGTATAATGAAAGAAAAAAAAAGAAAAAAAAGGAAAGAATGATGAAACTAATTTGATTGAGGACAATGTACCTTTTATGTTTTACTTTTCATTTGAAACTCTTGCAATGTTTCATTTTATTTCTTTGCATTAACTTTTATTTTTTGTTTTTATTTCCTGAAGAAATATGTATACTAGCTCCAGTAGAGCTATTATTGGTGATGAATGTCTGGTAGACAGCGGTAGTACTAACACTATTCTCAAAGATATGAAATTTTTCTCTGAGTTGTCTCCGGCAGAGACACCGATTAGTACTATATATGGTGTCAGTAAGCTTATCGAAGGCTCCGGCAGAGCATACATAATATTATCTTCGGGTACCCAACTAACTATTGATAATGCATTATATTCAAGTAAATCCAGAAGAAATTTACTTAGCTTTAAAGATATTCGAAAAAACGGTTACCACCTAAAAACAATATCTGAACATAATATCGAATATCTTCAAATTACTTCAAACAAAAATGGCAAAGAAACAATTGTTGAACAATTAGAAGCCTTATCCTCTGGATTATATTGTACTAATATCAATCCTATCGAATCATACATGGTGAGTAACCAAAAGCTGTTAGATAAAGACACATTCAATATATGGCATGACCGTCTAGGTCACCCTGGTAGCATAATGATGAGACGAATAATCAAAAGTGCAACCGGGCACCCTCTCAAAAACTTATAAGTTTTGCTACCACAAGACTTATTATGTGCAGCATGTTCTCTAGGCAAACTTATAACTCGGCCCTCACAAACTAAATTGATACATGAAACCCCATCATTTTTAGAAAGAATCCAAGGGGATATTTGTGGGCCTATTCATCCTCCGTGTGGACCATTCCGCTATTTCTTGGTCTTAATTGACTCATCCTCAAGGTGGTCACACGTGAGTCTTTTAGCTACTCGAAATGTAGCATTTGCCCGACTTTTAGCTCAAATCATACAATTGAGAGCAAATTTCCCGGATAATCAAATTAGAAACATCCGGATGGATAATGCGGGAGAGTTCACATCTCAAGCTTTTAATGACTATTGTATGTCAATCGGGATCATTGTTGAACATTCAGTACCTCATATTCACACAAAAAATAGTTTAGCTGAATCTCTGATTAAACGATTACAAATAATCGCTAGACCACTCTTAATGAGATGTAAATTACCATCTTCTGCATGGGGTCATGCTATTTTGCATGTCGCTGCACTAATTAGATTGAGACCAACTGCTGATCATGAATACTCCCCATTGCAACTGGTCTCCGGACGAGAACCAAGTTTGTCCCATCTTAGAATTTTTGGTTGTGCGGTATATGTACCAATACCGCCACCACAACGTACTACAATGGGACCCCAAAAAGACTGGGTATCTATATTGGTTTTAACCCCCTGTCCATAATTAAATATTTAGAACCAATGACGGGAGATATGTTTATAGCACGGTATGCTGACTGTCATTTTGATGAAACAATGTTCCCAGTCTTAGGGGGAGATAAGGACAAAGAAAGACTGGTAACACAAGAAATAACGTGGAATGTATCATCGCTATCAAATCTCGACCTCCGAAGTGGTCAATGTGAATATGAAGTCCAAAAGATTATACATTTGCAAAGAATAGCGAAGGAATTACCAGATGCATTCACAGACACGAATAGAGTGACAAAGTCACATGTACCAGCATCAAATGCACCTGCTCGAATTGAAGTAATCCCAGAAGCGATTACTATACAACGAAAGCGTGGGAGACCAATCGGTTCCAAAGACAAAAACCCACGGAAACGAAAAGAGCAAAGTAACGCAGTTGGTGAAAACTCACAAAAGATTATAAGTGAAACCCCGGTAGAGGTAAATGTCCTAGAAGATACAACTGTGAATCCAGAGGAAAATGAAGTTTCAGAAGAAACACCGGTAGCGAACAAAAATGAGATCTCTATTAATTATGTACAAGATAGTACAATATGGAACCGGAATAAAACACGTCTTGATGATATATTCGCATATGCTATAGCAACGGATGTAATCAATGAAAATGATTACGTACCTAAAACTTTAGAAGAGTGCATGGACAAAAATGATTGGCCAAGATGGCAAGAAGCCATAAATGCCGAAGTAATTTCGCTCGAAAAGCGACATGTTTTCGGACCTGTAGTCCGAACGCCCATAGACGTCAAACCAGTAGGTTATAAATGGGTGTTTGCAATATAGAGAAATGAAAAGAATGAGATTGTACGATATAAGGCTCGACTTGTAGCACAAGGGTTTTCCCAAATCCAGGAGTTGATTATGAGGAAACGTATTCCCCTGTAGTGGGTGCGATAACCCTTAGGTTCCTAATCGGCCTCACAATCTCTGAAGGACTTCATATGAGACTAATGGATGTCGTCACTGCATACTTATACGGGACACTTGAAAATGACATCTACATGAAAATCCCTAAAGGATTAAAATTGCCTGAAACATTAAAATCAACACCTCGAGATATGTGTTCTATAAAGCTCCAGAGATCTTTATATGGTCTCAAACAATCTGGTCGTATTTGGTACAATAGACTTAGTGAATATCTCGAAAAGGAAGGATACAAGTCTGATGTAATCAGTCCATGTGTCTTTATAAAACGATCACTCTCAAATTTCACTATAATAGCAGTCTATGTTGACGATATCAACATCATCGGATCTCCTGAAGAGATAGAGAAACTTGCTCAGTTGTTAAAGAAAGAATTTGATATGAAAGATCTTGGTATGACAAAAGTATGTATCGGACTACAATTTGAGTATCTGTGCAATGGCACATTTGTCCATCAATCAAACTACATCCAGAAGATGTTAGTACGTATCAATATGGATAAATCACATCCGTTTAGCGTACCTATGGTTGTCCGACCGCTAGATCCACACAAGGATCCTTATCGTCCTCAAGAAGAAGGCGAAGAAGTACTTAGTCCAGAAGTACCGTACTTAAGCGCGATCGGTGCTCTTATGTATCTCGCAAATAACACAAGACCTGACATTGCATTGGCAGTACATGTACTAGCGAGATACAGTTCAAATCCAACACGTAGACACTGGAATGGTGTGAAACATATATTCCGGTATATTTGCGGGACACAAGACTTAGGTCTTTTCTATCAGAAAGATCAAAAGTCCCAGCTTGTTGGGTATGCTGATGCCGGATATCTATCAGATCCTCACAAAGCAAAATCTCAGACAGGTTATGTATTCACATACGGTGGCACAGCAATTTCTTGGAAGTCAACTAAGCAAACACTTACAGCAACATCATCAAATCATGCCGAATTGATAGCACTATATGATGTTGGTCGAGAATGCATGTGGTTGAGATCAATGATTAATCACATACAAGAAGCATGCAGATTAGAATAGATCAAGAAGGAGCCGACAATTATTTATGAAGACAATGCTGCTTGCATAGCTCAGATCAGAGAAGGTTATATCAAGGGTGATCGAACAAAGCACATCTCACCAAAGTTCTTCTCAACATATGACTTGCAGAAAGAAGGGGAAATCGATGTTCGCCAGATTAAGTCAAGTGAAAATCTAGCTGACCTGTTCACGAAATCTTTACCTAGAAGTAGTTTTGAGCAGCTATCACACAAGATCGGTCTTCTTAGATTGAAAGATGTTTTTTGAATTCAGGGGGGAATTATACACGTTGTACTCTTTTTCCCTTAACTAAGTTTTGTCCCACTGGGTTTTCTTAGTAAGGTTTTTAATGAGGTAGCATAGCTGATCCAGTAGTATCAATTTATTTATTCAGGTCCTGAAGTACATATTTAACATCATCCTGAAGTATGTTGTTAAACTATGTATAATTCTAAATGTCTGAGGGGGAGTGTTATAAACCAGACATTTTAGGCCCAACCCATTACTTATGGGCTTTAGGGTTTATGGTCTATGTTTATCTCTATATATTGTAGTGTTGAATATTGTGAAGGATTAAATTCAGTTTTATCTCTTTTCTCTTTGGTTTTTATCATTTGTAACCATTTGTTATAAAAACATTTCTAAGTGTTATATTTCTAGAAAAATTTCGCCAGAGTGTCCTCTGTAACTGGAGGTGTCCACGCTTACTAGCGTATCATTTTCTTTTCAAAATTCAATCAAACAATTTACCAATCAACAACATGCAATCTTTAAACATCAAACTTGACAAAAATAAGCCTAAATTAAACTCATGAACTTGAAGGTGTGTAAAAATATGTAGTAACTTTCTAACATATTTAGTAGATCTTGTTATCTTTAAAAATAAAATTAATTTCTTAAAAACTTTATTCTTAAAGAACTTGAAGTTTCACAACTTCTTGCCATAATTTACAAAAAAATGTTTCTTTGTTAAACTTTCTTGTTACACAAGTGCTTATACCCTTGTTTACCTTCTAAAAATATATTTAGTTCATGTAAGATCCGGGTTTTAACAAGACTAGTATCTTTCACTTGGTTCTTCCGAAAAACTACTTGTAGATCTTTAGATCTACACTTGTAGATCTTTAGATCTACAAGTTTATAATCTTATTTTACAAGGAAATTATATTTACTCAAGTTCATGTTTCATGGATGGAAGGTTTCATCATCTTTCATAACTTTAACATTAACATCTTGCTAGTTCATGCTCTTGAACATGATCTAGCATGTCTAGATGATGATCCATCCAACTTTTACTAGCAAACAACATCAAATATCATACTACCCAATATCAAACATGATTTACACACATAACTTCTCTTTATCCACTCTTTATCCATTATGTTCAAGACTTTAATGTAAGCTCTTTAGTGTTCTTAATTTTTAACCATTAAATCACCTATTAACCACCATGAACAAGAACAAGATGATGATTAGAAACACTTACTACTAGCACAAGGCTAGGGAAGAAACAAGGCATAAATGAGGTGGATAAAAGAAATCTAGAGAGGTTCTTGAACTTTCGAGATCACCGGGCTTGTTTATGAAGCTCCTTGCACCTTTGAGTATGTAAGAAATGGTTGAACAAGATTTGGAAGTGGTGGTGGTGTGGTGTAGAGGGGGCGGCCGTGAGGTGGTGGTTATGGAGAGGAGATGAGTTGTTGGTTGAATGTTGGATGAAAGAGAATGGATGTCTAGCATACTTATTTATAATCCAACTTCACTAATGTCCATTGTGTAGTATGCTGTTTAGATATCCAACATGTTAAATAAAATAATCAAGAAAAGGAAGTGGGTCACCCCCCTTGGGTGACCGTTAACTAGAGAGGGGGGGGGGGGTATGGTTGGGTTGGTGATGATATGGTTAAGACTTAGTTGAAATCAAATGGTATTTAGTTGGGGTATTTGTGTGTTTATTACTATAAAGGGTGTTAGGGTGTTCGGGGACCCTAGCTAGCTCAGAAAGGTAAAAACTATGTCTTTAGCAATATTTTTATGTTCCGGGTAAAGTCCGGTTGTTCGGTTGGATATTAATCCGTTAAAGCGTTAAATAAGTATTTAAAGTGTCTTTTATATTGTTTTTAGTGACACAATAAATTACCAACACTTTGGAAAGTGTCTAGGATTATTTTACCAAGTTTTTACACTTTACTAGTTTTGTTAAAAGCTGAATTTTGGTATACTAGTGCAAAATTCTGCACTTTAAATATGTTTTAGGCACTTCCGGGCACTATAACTATCACCTAGTGACGCAGTTTAATGATCCTCACCTCCCTACACTCCCTACCAGTGTAGTACTTTATTCCCGGCTCATACTGGGCCTCAAAATAATGTCTGTCTAGGTGCTGGCAATGTCAGCATGTTTTCTGGGTTTTCCGTTTAGTGTGCTAACTGCGCTTTGTGCATCAAGTTTGTCACTATTGTTTGTGTGTAATGAATGGAGTGACAGTAATAAAATGTGATGCATGAGTATGTATGTATCAGAAAACAGTAAGCAGTTTAATCATAATTGTAGTCAAGCACAGTAATTTAGCACTAATTAAATATTAATTTAGTGTACGGATGCCTGTAAATGTGAGGGTTGTCACATTCTCCCCCCGTTAAAGAAATTTCGTCCCCGAAATTTGTACTACCTTAACTCCTTATGGTTAAGTCACACATGTATGTATATGAATAATATCGAAGTAGAAAATCATCAAACCGAAACAAACATTACTCACATTAGGTGAGTCCAAGAATATAACAATCCGAATCCTAGGGTTAAAAGGTATGTGCTTTTAGCATTAGATGTCAAATGTACGAGACGTAATTGACGTATAGTCTAGTGTAATCCAGCTAGCAGGGGGGGTTCCACAAAAGGGAGGCTTTGACTAATAAGATTCTCATACGTTCGATTGCAATATGCAAACGAGTTTTCACGAACCCTAGCATCCGTTATATGAATTCAAAATCAACGACTCAAATGGAATAGTAAAATGATCTGTCAATTCCCGAGTAGATGAATGGTAGGATTTAGTGTGTTAGAAGTTTTGAATTGCGAGAATACGCCGAGTGAATACAAACGAATCTGGTGTATCCTTGCCTTGTTTTGTAGTTGCATCAGAAATGTTTAAATGACAAGTCAATAAAAGTATATGTAGTTTTGCGTGAAACGGTTGACCATGGTTAGCAAAAGCTATAAGTTTGTAATGACGCCACAGGGCGTCGCAATGACATAATTCAATAATACTGGTGATTGAACAAGTTCACCGTGTTTTAAACCAAACGAAAATGTACCGAAACAAGCCTGAAGATTTGATTTACACAATGTTACAAAGTTTTTAGTTGGATATGGAACATCAAAGAGTCACTGTTTTTTATCGAAGAATGAAAAAGTATTAAGTACCGTAAGGCATTCGATTGTCAATGAAAGAATCGTTAGGAGGTACATTGTGCTTATGAAACGAATGTATGTACCATTGCCTTAGCACACAATTGTGCTGAGACTGCTTTGATTGTGAATATCAAAATGGATTGTTAACAAATGAGTAGGTAACTAAGTCCATGTATGAAGTGAGTAACCCAATTAGCACAAGCTTCAATTCGGTGAAAATATCACCGTAAGGTATCAAAACAAATCAAACGATTTAGTGGAGTCGTGGACCAACCGAACCTTCTATGACTCGAAATGAAAGAATCTTTGCAAAAATATTTGAATATGATGCTCCCAATACATCATATGACGTCTAAAACTGAATATGCGAAGTGGATAAGTTCAAGCAATCGAACTTAACTTCAGTGTAGCCCGGCAATAAACGTATTTATCAACAATGGTAACAAATTAAACCATGAATGTAATTTGTAATAAAAGAAGTTTCAAGAGAGTGTGTTGACTCGATAGCAAAAGAGTCAACAATTTCAATAATGTAGGTCATTCGAATCACAATTCAGTAATCAGATTTAGCAACATAATATTTGAACTTCAGTAAAGCGTTTGGAATGAAACCGCATGCGTAGTAAAAGGTGCATGTATAACATGTAAGTTTTCAAGAAATGAAGTAATGTGTATTTGCTAAAATGGAGAAGTGACCAAGTATCAAATCAATGGGTAATCGTTCTTAGCGAGGAAAAATTTACGTGATGCAACTACTTTGAGGGGAGTAGAGATGCAAACATCTACTTGCTAGAAGCAAAAGTGAGGGTTTCAACGAAAGAAAATGACAAGTTTGTCAGGTTAATGATGGTTGATTGAGTTGACAGATATGGTTCTTAAGTAAAAAACCTTACGAGTTTGTACCTGGGTTCCCAAAGGTCCTAAATATATGTTTTCTAAATCCTCCAGATTTCGTATCCCGTGTAGACTGGTTTGTGCATTGTGTAGGAAGCACTATTTATGTGTACGTCTAAGAACAAGTCGTTGTCCCACAATTTTCTCCCGGTATACTTCCTTCCTGAATTTACAGCTTACCCGATCATCGATCAGTCGGGAAATACTTGTTGGATCCTCGTAGTTAATCAAATAAGTAAGTCGTCAGTTCTTAGCAAGAGTCGCTGACTCTTGTTGGCTAGCTCGTTCGGCTCCTAGTAGTTTGATGTT
>JARYGA010011206.1:0-32582 GCA_030545235.1 Helianthus tuberosus | reverse complement strand
ATGAGCATAACTCTCAATCTACACCTCAAACTGATGTCAAATTTTGGGTGAAAGTTTATATATCAGTAATTAAAGTTTCTACTCTTTTACATTTTCAAAAATCACGTTTTAAGGTGAAAAGGGCATAATGGTCAACATATGGGCAATTAACGGAATCATGCGTATTAATCGGATAATTAATGATCCAAGGTGTATAATCACAGAGGGTTATACTAGTATGTCACCTGGTCCAAATAAAGCTCTAAGGTATTTCTAAATCATACCAAAACGGGTCAGAACTGAAGTCAAAGCAAAAGTCAAAGCTTTGCGACTTTCGGTTCCGAACCGGGTCTAAACATAAAATTGTCGGGTTGAACATGTTTAGACATGTTCTTACACTAATTACCAAGTTATATTACTGATCAAACAGGTTGTATGTGTTCTACATTGCTAATCATGCATAAATTAGGAATTAAGTATTTTGTTGACTTTTTATTAACAAGTTTGACCTGACATTTGACCTAGTTAGAGTGGGAATCAGGGGGAACCCTTTTAAGGGTTTATTACCCACATAATTACCAACTTATAACTAGTTTCAATTCGACTAATCACTGGACCATTAGTGATTAATCTTGAAGTCAACCGTTAATTACGACGGTTTGACTTTTAAGCTAAAACTAAGCAAAAACTGAACTAAGAAAGATTAAGGATACTTACCAAGGTCTTAATTAAGACTAAGGATGATTAGGGTCTGCTCTAGAGCTCCAGGAAGTCTCCAAAAATGCAGATGGAATGAATGCAAGAATGTTGCAACATGAATGGCCTTTTATAGTGATCTTAATCTCATAGATTGTTGACAAATCATGCTACCAAAGGTTATGGATCATCAACAGATGTCCCTAGAGCCTAGGAGTCAGTTAGGGGGCGCCCATGGAGTGTTAAAGGGCAGTACATGACGTTTACAAGGGATGAACAGGCAACAAAAACGAGTTGCTGCATCTGGGACTTGCTTGCGCACCGTAAGGCTTTTGGTCTTGAGGTGCGCAAGCCCTTGGCCAGCACAAAGAAACTTTCAAATGTTGACAGTTTTGACCCCTGGACTTCCAAACTTGATTTTACCTTTATTTCTTGCACTTGGGGCCCTCTAAATTGAATTCTAAGGGCTTCAAGACTTATACCAACTTTGTTAAGTCCTTGGTTAACTTTTGATTACCCGAAAAGTCATAGATTTCAACGTTGACGCTTTTAACCCCTCGCACACGAATTTTATCATAACTTTCTCATACGATAACGAAACTTGGTGAAATTTTTATCACGCATTCTAGTGAGCATATTTAATCGTTACAAAGCTTCGGGTTTGCTAAAAGGTCACTCAGAGGTATTCTTTAAACATGTTGACACATTTAACCCCTGTGGTTTGCAATCTCTCACTTTCTTTCATATTTAGCTTCGTATGATCCATGATTTATTCATTTGAAGGTATAAACAGTATGTAGGGTTATTGTAAAGTATATTTATCCATTGTTGACATTTTGAACCCCTATAATCACATACTTTCCATGTTTGTCAACTTTAGTCCCTCTAGAGTACTCTTTCACACGTTCAAACTTATGACACGTGTCAATACATTATAGGATGTGAAATTTTGAGGTGTTACATCCTCACCCCCTTAAAAGAAATCTCGACCTCGAGATTTGTTAAAGTAAGGAAGTATTTTCTGCCTTATATTGGGCTTAATCTTCCTCAGTACCTTTGAGCCTCTAAGGCACTCCAATTGACCTTTATAATAGGTACATATCTCTCTTCTGGAGCTTCTAATCCTGTCGATCCTTAATCGATACAGGATGCTCGTCACATCATAAATCTGCATATCATTATGGGATAGTGCTTCTTGACTTATTTGCGAAACATATCCTTCAGTCACTAGTGTGCAATGTATTGCGAGCTCCGCCAAGCTCCTTAAATAGGTTTTAGCTCGTAAGCTATTTAATCTTGATACATTCGATTTCCTTCGAAAGGTTCTATATATTCAGAGCTTAACTAGCCTGAAAATTTAACAATTTGGCACACCCTTCCTGGGTGATATCCCTTGTTGAACCCTATTCCTTAACAAGAATTTAGGAAGGTTGCTACCTTCCATTAATCCTTGATTTTTCTGCCGAATACTGGCAACTTACCGATAATTAGGGATTTGTGTGATCTTATTTGTTGTTTCCAATGCAACTTTCAGATCCTGATAATTGAACTTACCAATCTATTGTCCTAACAATAGATGTTTAACATTCCATTTATACAAGGTCTCCAAGGGAGCAGCCTTGATGCTTATATATCAACTATTATAGAAAAGCTTATCTTACGGTGGAATGGTTATTCCAACCACTGCTTAACAAATTTTAAGGAATAGCTAATCCTTGCCGTTAGTCGAACAAATCGACGATCCTGGGCAGCTGATGGCAATTCTTAATCATTGCCTAAGTAGGGTTGCGGTAACAATGCATAAGCAAAATGAACCGTCTTTTATATTTAACTATACCGAATTCTCCGGATATTGAGTCAGGCTATATGAATCTATATCTTAAAATTTACTTAATCAGGGTTTCGGTTATTCCATAATCAACATGAGTTCTTACAACACTTCAACCCAAAGCGGGATGTTAGTCTTAACTCTACTTGTCTCTTGGGAGGTAAACAGGGCAGTCTTAGGAGAAGATAATTAAGATACAAGGAGGTTACAGAGATTTTTCCCAATCTCAGGCTCCAGTTCATCCATCCTTGCTCGTGCCAATTGAGTGACACTTTTATGTTATGAATCCACAGGTTCCTTTATCAGGAAACATTTATTTGGACAATTCTATTCTGGATATCTTCTTTGAATACTACTAGTCGACTTTAGTACAATACGACCATTGGGATATCTCAGGGGTTCCATGTATTAAACCTCCATACTGATCAGGCATGGAAGTAATCTATGGGACACACTAGGATACGCCAATCCTCATATGGCACTTTTATCAAACATAGTTTGGCATTCGCAGGCGATAGAAAAACAATGAGAAAAATAATTAAAATAACATATGTTGTCGTACTCTATGCGAAGAAAGAGTACTCTTAGATTTTTCGGAAGGATTCCTTGCCGATAGTAGAAGAATCGGTTACTATGGTTTCCTTGGTAAGTTATAGCTTGTGGATAATATAAAAGTTTACTAAGCTTATGGTTTATGAAGACTTATTATTGCCTGTATTAAATCAGGACACTTAGCAGAAATTATCATTGGTAAATGATAAGGGATGTACTTGATGACATCGTGAACTGCCTCTTGGCATTCACCGGGTGAGTTCAGGCAATTCTTCCTTTAGCCTTTCCAGGCTTAGCTGCACCTTCTTTGGCAGCTTTATGGAATCTAGTTCTGATGCAGCCTTACTCACCACAGCCGTGATAGACTGCATTCTTTATGTCCCTGTATTCCTGGGAAAAAATGACCTGTTCCTTAGCAGATGTCACCCTGCTTTGCTCCTGGTTCTATTCGACACTGTCCCTAGTGTCTTTTATAGTAATTCTTACATACAGGCTTCTTACTGAACTTTCGTTGCTCTTTATTAAGCATGTACTTGCCCTCTTTCTTAGATTTCTGGGAGTTATCCTCCTCCTTTGGTTCATCCTTCATATTCGAAGTGTGAACAAAGCTCTTCTCATGAGCAATTGAACGTGGTTTTGAATGAAATTTAGAGCGAGAAGCATTTGGCTCTTTGGACTGTTTCATGACCTTTTCCCATGGCCTTTCAAACTGCTGTGTTAACCACTGCTTGGAGATTAACTCCATTAATATTGAGGTTTACGTTTGAGACATTATTTGCTTTTGTCGCATTAATAGCATCGCGACTATTGCTTATCTCATCCGAGTTTTCCATACTCAAAACTTGGTACTAATTACCAAATTAAACCATTATTAGTCATCATCCTGATGACCTGACATAGACTAGCCACGACATCCACGAACCGTATAGGCCATTATGTTCCGAACATTCTTAATGAATGCTATTTGAATGTATATCTATTACATTTAGCTTAGGTCACAAAAGGACTATCAATGGCATTCAAGGTTTGGAGCGAGTCCAATACCTGCTTGACAGGGGACCATAATGTCACAACTGTTTTTATCACAGGGACGATTATAAATAGCTCAAAGGCTAGCCTTACATGACTTTGGTTATATATATATACATATATGGCATAGAAGCCTGTCGCGAGGGACGTAGAAAGATATGGCATAAAACCCAGTTATGAAGGACATAAGTAATTATATGGCGCGAAGGCCTTGTCGTAATGACATTTAGATGCGGCACAAATGGCCTTGTCTCTAGGACGTTATAGGATATGGCACTAAGGCCTGTCACCCGGGATGTTAACATTTAGTATGTTAACTTGTCACGAACGACGAATTATAGCACGGAGGCTTGTTATGGGTGACTTGAATTATAACTTGTTGATTTGTCACAAGGACATCAATTCATATGCTGCAATCTTAATAGATCAGGAGTTTTAAGGCTTGAACATAGTTCTTCACCTTTGGACAGGGAGTCATAGACTACAACTGTCATCGTCTTGAAAGGCGATTCTCTTGATAGAAAGGTAAATCAATTAACATCACTAATGGATGTCTATCTATAATTTTTGTATCTAATGATATTAGTCATGATCACATCGATCATATTGACTATTAGGTTTGGGTATAATCCCACCATTTTGAATAGGGGATCATAAAGATCACCACTATTTGTCTTATCGACAGTAGAATAAAGTATAGCCCGTAGGCAATTCATCACTAGGGATGTCAATATTATGAATTTATAATCATCATACTGATGATACTAGTCAGGATCGCAATGATCATATTGACTATTAGGCTTGAGCGCAGCTCACTACCTTAAACAGGGGATCATAGAGATCGTAATGTTTGTGTCACAAATGGACAATATAATATGGCCTGTAGGCGAAACATCACTAATGGATGTTTACAATGGATTCATCATTTTAGATGATATAAGTCAGGATTGCATTAATCATATTGACTATTCGGCTTGAGCATAGCTCACCACCTTAGACAAGGAATCATAAAGATCATAATGTCAATGTCTTAGATGGACAATTTATTATAGCCCGTAGGCAAAACATCTTTTCTTGACAGGGAGTTGTAGGCTACCACTGTCTTTAGTCCCTTAGGACAATAAGTATGGCCCGTAGGCATTTCATCACTCACGGATGTTTATAATATGATCATCTTATAAGATAATATAAGCCATGATTTCTAGATCATAAGGCAAATTCGGAATTTAAAATTTTCCAATATAGGGATGACTGTTGTGATTTTATCGAATCACATTTGTCAGGAGTGCTAACACGTTCTTAGGTGTTAACAAGGATCTGAATCCCTTGAGTAGGTTTCACCATCTTGGCTGCGTAGGCTAGGTTTCACCTTTAAGATTCTTTTTAAAATGCATACTGGCAGGGAAGGAAGGATATTTATTTTATTCAGGATTTTTATCATAAATCCTAATTTATAAGTTAATAATAGCACAAATGGCGTAGTCGCGTAGACAAGTTTAATTTATAAGCCATGATTTCAGAGAATCGCGTCATGAAGGTTTGAATCAAAGTTCATTACCTTTTCCTGACAGGGAGCTGTAGGCTACCACTGTCTTTAGTCTCAGAGGACATTAACTATAGCCCGTAGGCACTTCCCTTCTAAGGGATGTTTATTACGGAATTGCCCCTTAGGGAAATTCATTAACCATGGTAAACAGAGACCATATTTGGTTAATTTATTAATCATATATATTTAGGATTTCTATTATAATTTATCCTAATTATAAACAATAACAATATATATTAGCACGTAAGGCCTAGTCACAAGGACAATTTTTAATTCATAAGCCAGGATTTCAAAGAATCGAGGCATGAAGGTTTGAACATAGTCCATTACCTTTTTCTGACAGGGAGTCATAGCTACCACTCTCTTTTGGCTCATGTGGAAATGAGCAAGGCCCGTAGGCACCATATTACCACGTATGGTCTAAATATGATCATCTTAATTGATGATTTAAACCCATGATTCAGAGATCATTCAGTTGGGTTAGGAATCTTTTGGATAGGTTTTATCATCTTGGCCATGTCTGCAATGACATTTAGGCTAGGTTTTACCATCTTGGCCATGTCTGCATTAACATTTCGGCTAGGTTTTACCATCTTGGCCATGTCAGCATTGACATTTAGGCTAGGTCTTGTCCTTTTAGATTTTGCCATTTTATTATAATGGTAGATCTTGCAAAAGGAATGTTAATAAGGATCTGAATCTAAATTGAGGAACTGCCATCTTGGCCGGGTCTTAATATGACAATAGGCTAGGTCTTGTCCTTTTAGATTTTGCCATTTTATTATAATGGTAGATCTTATAAAAGGAATGTTATTTTCCATTTATTTAATATTTCCTGATTAGGATAAATATTTAGTCATTCCACTATAAAATTAAAAAGTTCAAGGTTGCCCTAAACGGGACTTGAAAGGAATAATGTTGTCCTCGAAGGGATTAAAAGATAAATATGTCCTTATAAGGACTTATTAAGGAAACGATCTTCAGCAAGAGGAGTTTCTTCTTCATTTTATTTCTGAACGTACTCTCCTTGGATGCTCGTTTCATTCTAGCCGCGGTACGAAGCTCAGCATTTCAGGGCTCCAGATGTGGAGAATTTCTATTACAGCTTCTTCGCTTGGCGACGTATATATAAAAATTTGGAAGCAAAAATTTCCAGATTAGGATTGAGAATATTCCTATGTTAAGTTTATACTCAGGAGGTCAAGGAATGTGCTACTGTGTCATTGAGATTAAACACCAAAAAGCTAGTGTTTAATTCACTCAATGTTGGCTCTGATACCAACCTGTCACACCCCGACTTTTCCACGTGTCACCGGTGGGCCCGGTGGGGAGTATCGTGACGTGGTTGGCAACATAATAGTCAAACAACACAATATTTAAATGCACAGCGGAAGCAAATGAAAGATAAAATATATTACAATCCGATTCAAAGTAATATCAAATATTACAACGGAACGTAAGTTGGATCCACAGGCGGATCTTTAACAGAAAGATAATATCGTTCAACAGACTTTAACATCTAAAGCTTGCGAGACTTGATTATTGATGCCTGGAGTAGCCAGCCTATTACGTATAGTACCTGCAGTTAGCCTTTTTGGAAAATACGTCAGTTTACACTGGTAAATACAATTAACCGACTCATTTTGAAAATGGTTTAAGAAAATTGATTTGGATGCATGTGGCACAAAATATTTTTTATATTTTGATTAAAATGCACAAAGGCAAAATTAATCTTTTATACTTGGGAGAATTATTTAAATATATAATCTTGTAGACGAATTACATATTCCTTATGCGTTCAGTAGCCCGGACGTACCGGGTTAAAGATCAATAGACACACACAGGTATAATGCCCACAAGGCTGATTCCTTTAAGTGGGA
Source organism: Helianthus tuberosus (assembly GCA_030545235.1). Classification (NCBI taxonomy): domain Eukaryota; kingdom Viridiplantae; phylum Streptophyta; class Magnoliopsida; order Asterales; family Asteraceae; genus Helianthus; species Helianthus tuberosus. The sequence goes on along the minus strand of JARYGA010011206.1, from coordinate 25,072 downwards.
TACCAGTTTTTACATATGCAGCTGTCAGGTGTACGCCTACACCCCGTGCTTAGGTCGTGGCCATTTCATGAATGATGCCAAGGATATCCAAGACATGGTCATTAACCCCGCAATGGCTTTTAAGTAAACAAAACTGTTTAAACGGACCGATCAAATTATTCAATTAACCACCAAACGATGGAAGATTTGATGTCCGACCAAGCGGTATTTTATATACCGTAACCCAAGCCCGTATAGGGAAAATAAGTTAAAAGTATTTACCTGAGCTAAATATAAATTCAATCCCAGCCATATATCAAATCAGCAAGTACAGATAGCTTTTACTGGGCTCCTAATCTAGAACGAAGGTTTTTAATAACCTATTAGATTCCTAACGGGTCTTTAATTAAGCTTAAGCTTAGACCGGTTAGTTTCAAAGATACGGTTCGTACGCATGATTAATGCGAAGACCGGATAGAATGTGATTTAGACCCGACAAGTTCGAAGACTTGCTTAATATGGGTATTTCATACACATTCTGGATTTTGAGATAAAACCGATAAGGTTTGACCCGTTTCGGCTAATTTATGTAAACTAGTTAGATAAACCGAACAGAACGCGTAATAAGCGTAACGGGTATTCATAAGAGCCATATACAGGTTTCCTAAGTTAATATGCTTCAAATATGTTGTGACATCAGTAAGATCTCTTTTATTATGCCCGAAACGAGTTTAAACACAAACTATGCCCCGTAGGGGTAGTCTGGTCATTTACAAGTTTATAAAAGAGTTCAAGTATTAACCTGAGTTACAGGTCTGATATAATCAGCAAAAATACTTAATTTATTAAGTTATAACAGTAGGGTAAAGTATATATGTGAAATTTATTAATTATAACCAAACTATGCTTCGTAGGGGCATTTTGGTAATTTCACATAAGCCGAAAAGCTCAAAACTGAAGTCTGAGTTAAACAACTTTTGCTTACTGTTAAAATATTATAATTTACCTCAAATATCAGTAGGTATCAACCCTCGTATGTTTAAAATAGTTTTAGTACATACTATGCGTTAAAAACGCTTAATAAGGCGATTAGAAGCCATTTCCGGGTTCGATACATAAGGCTGATATTTTTATTATTCCAGAAGGCTGAAAATAATTTATTTATCATTTAAAATCACTATCAAAAGGTTTGGAGTCAATTAGATATGTAAAACCCATTTTATAGCCCTTAAGGGCAAAACCGACAATTACCGGATTAAGCCTACGACTATAAGTTATGCTCAGCCTAAAATTAATTAAAAATATTCAAAAATCCCAAAATAATATATTACATCAGTGGGTAATAAGTTTGATATCAAAAAGTCGGCTTAAATAGGCCATACGCTAATTATGTCGTTTAATCGCTAAAGAAGCTTTCTAATTACGCTAATGAGCATAACTCTCAATCTACACCTCAAACTGATGTCAAATTTTGGGTGAAAGTTTATATATCAGTAATTAAAGTTTCTACTCTTTTACATTTTCAAAAATCACGTTTTAAGGTGAAAAGGGCATAATGGTCAACATATGGGCAATTAACGGAATCATGCGTATTAATCGGATAATTAATGATCCAAGGTGTATAATCACAGAGGGTTATACTAGCATGTCACCTGGTCCAAATAAAGCTCTAAGGTATTTCTAAATCATACCAAAACGGGTCAGAACTGAAGTCAAAGCAAAAGTCAAAGCTTTGCGACTTTCGGTTCCGAACCGGGTCTAAACATAAAATTGTCGGGTTGAACATGTTTAGACATGTTCTTACACTAATTACCAAGTTATATTACTGATCAAACAGGTTGTATGTGTTCTACATTTCTAATCATGCATAAATTAGGAATTAAGTATTCTGTTGACTTTTTATTAACAAGTTTGACCCGACATTTGACCTAGTTAGAGTGGGAATCAGGGGGAACCCTTTTAAGGGTTTATTACCCACATAATTACCAACTTATAACTAATTTCAATACGACTAATCACTGGACCATTAGTGATTAATCTTGAAGTCAACCGTTAATTACGACGGTTTGACTTTTAAGCTAAAACTAAGCAAAAACTTAACTAAGAAAGATTAAGGATACTTACCAAGGTCTTAATTAAGACTAAGGATGATTAGGGTCTGCTCTAGAGCTCCAGGAAGTCTCCAAAAATGCAGATGGAATGAATGCAAGAATGTTGCAACATGAATGGCCTTTTATAGTGATCTTAATCTCATAGATTGTTGACAAATCATGCTACCAAAGGTCATGGATCATCAACAGATGTCCCTAGAGCCTAGGAGTCAGTTAGGGGGCGCCCATGGAGTGTTAAAGGGCAGTACATGACGTTTACAAGGGATGAACAGGCAACAAAAACGAGTTGCTGCATCTGGGACTTGCTTGCGCACCGTAAGGCTTTTGGTCTTGAGGTGCGCAAGCCCTTGGCCAGCACAAAGAAACTTTCAAATGTTGACAGTTTTGACCCCTGGACTTCCAAACTTGATTTTACCTTTATTTCTTGCACTTGGGGCCCTCTAAATTGAATTCTAAGGGCTTCAAGACTTATACCAACTTTATTAAGTCCTTGGTTAACTTTTGATTACCCGAAAAGTCATAGATTTCAACGTTGACGCTTTTAACCCCTCGCACACGAATTTTATCATAACTTTCTCATACGATAACGAAACTTGGTGAAATTTTTATCACGCATTCTAGTGAGCATATTTAATCGTTACAAAGCTTCGGGTTTGCTAAAAGGTCACTCAGACTTATGACTTTAAACATGTTGACACATTTAACCCCTGTGTTTGCAATCTCTCACTTTCTTTCATATTTAGCATCGTATGATCCATGACTTATTCGTTTGAAGGTATAGACAGTATGTAGGGTTATTGTAAAGTATATTTATCCATTGTTGACATTTTGAACCCCTATAATCACATACTTTCCATGTTTGTCAACTTTAGTCCCTCTAGAGTACTCTTTCACACTTTCAAACTTATGACACGTGACAATACATTATAGGACGTGAAATTTCGAGGTGTTACACAGAAGACTGAACACTCCCCGTGCTCAGCCAGCACGGGGGCGTGCCCAAGTGTCAGCAGAAAAGACAAAGTGGTAGAAGCTTCTATTGCCAACCACGGGGCCGTGCTCAGCGGACACGGGGCCGTGGTCAACTATAAGATTCGCACAATCCAGGAAAATTTTCATAGTACAAAGATTCTTCTGCACACGGGGTCGTGTTCAGTGGACACGGGGGCGTGATCTACTAATAAGACAAAGCTGCATTAAATGAAGAAAGAGAGGATGTGGACACGGGGCCGTGCCCGAGCTTCTGTTCAGCCTATAAATAGGAGTGCTTGGCTCAAGCTCAAACCATACCTTGGCACACCACCTCTCTCACACTTCACCCACCACCCACCACCACCATAACACCATCATCCACCACCATCATCCATTGTCCATCATAGAGTGTGTGAGTCGTCTCGGGATCCACGATTGATCGTAAGAGTTCTTGACAATCAAGGCCATGTTTGCCTAAGTCTCTTACATCACTTGGTGAAGACAAAGTGTCTAGTGTAATACTTTTTATTTTTAATCTTTTTGCACTTTTTACTTGGTTTTGTATTAATGACTTTAATAACTAGTTTCTTATGTTGAAGGTGATCTTTCCTTATCGTTTGTCCGTGGTGTCTTGGCATTATTTTACTGTCTATATAAAATAAAAGATTTTCACCATTCATATCTCCACGGTCTATATGGAGGTATGTTGGCCACCTGGTCGGGGGTTAAGGGAACGGTTTGGTAAAGGTCTTGCCATTGTTCAGCGTTTAGAGGTCCTGCAATGGACCTGGGTCAAATTTAGTAGGACCTCCTTCAATACTTAACGGTATTGGATAGCGGGGGTCCAAACTCTTTGATCCCCTCATAAGTTAACTACTATTAATACTATAACCCGACTATTTAGGACTGTATCCCTGCTGACTCAAACTACTTAGTCGAGGGTAACGTCACCTCCAAAAGAGGGGCCTACCATAATTTGCATTAATAACTTAATTAATTATCTTTCAATAATCCACCCTTTTAGGATTGTATCCTTGCTGACTCAAACTACTGGGGTGAGGGTAACGTCACCTTCAAAAGAGGGCCTACTACAATAACTAAGATAATCTCTTAAAAAGTGCAAAAGTGCGGAAATAATCAAAGGTTACACTAGATACGAGTCGGAACCAAGTGATTCATCTTGTCTATCTGTTTTTCTTTTTATTTTTATTTTCAGCATTTTTAGTTAGTTTTTATTTTTCTTAGGTTAAAACATTTTTCTAAACTTTTTGATTTGATTAGACGTTGAGGATAAACCGGTATTAAAAGCTCTTGTGTCCTTGGACGACCTCGGTATCTTACCAACACTATACTACGCTCACGATAGGTGCACTTGCCCATATGAGTGTCTAGTGTTAGTAAATATCGTGTTTTATAAATTTAAAACTTGACTAAAAAGTGTTAAAGGGGCTTAAAATATACACCTAATATATATAACACTTGACACCCATCAAGTTTTTGGCGCCGTTGCCGAGGACACAAGGATTTTAAGAAAGTTAAGAATCAACGGCCTAATCGTTTTTCTTATTTTTCATTTTTTTAGGATTTTTTTTTAGTTTTTTCTGTTTCTGCAGAGCTCAGCACGGGCAGTGCCTGGTCGGACACGGGCCGTGCCCAGCACTATCACTGGCAGTTTTTATTTTCCGAGTTACGGAGGGCTGAGCACGGGGCCGTGTCGGTGCAACACGGGGCCGTGTCCAACTCCCAGTAACAGGGATCCGGAGAACAATTACTGTAAACTTGACCACAGGCCGTGTTCGCTGAGCACGGGGCCGTGGTGAACCTTCTGACCAACATTCTTTTCTATTTTTATCACAGGACTTGGAACCTTGGAGCCACATTTGAACTTCCTACGTAGTGCATGAGCTCCAGTTCTAGTAGAGACATAAAAGAACCTCTAGAAGAACCCGAACGCTTTCTCAGAAAAAGACTCAAAGCTAAAAATCAAGAGAAAGTTTCGGGGGACCCACTTCCAATGGCGGACCAACGTACCCTCATGGATTACCTACGGCCCACCGTAGGTAATCTTGGCGCCGCTATCAATGCACCGAATGTCGAAGCCAACAACTTCGAACTTCGGCCACATTTGATACAAATGCTTCAAAACTCCGCAACCTTCCATGGGCTTGCGGACGAGGATCCCCATCTACATATTACTAATTTCTTAGAAATATGTGATACCTTTCGGATCAATGGAGCATCAAATGACACCATCCGCCTTCGAATGTTTCCATTTTCACTAAAAGACCGAGCTAAGGCTTGGCTTAACACCCTCCCAGTTGGCTCGGTAAACACCTGGGATGAACTAGCCCAAAAGTTTCTATATAAGTATTTCCCTCCTGCTAAAACGACTAAATTAATGACTGAAATTAATACATATTCACAAGAGGATGGGGAATCCTTATATGAAACATGGGAAAGGTTCAAGGAGCTACTAAGAAAGTGTCCCCATCACGGTCTTGCGGTATGGCAACAAGTATCCACTTTCTACAATGGGTTGTTGCCACACACAAGAAAAACACTTGATTCTAGCTCCGGGGGACTTTTAGGTAATCGTCGCCCAAATGAAATATATAATCAAATTGAGGAAATTGCTCAAACCAATTTTCAATGGCACACTCCCCGAGGTAATAAATCTATTACCCCGGGCGCCCATAAGGTTGATGAAAGCACTTCTTTACAAGCCCAAATCGAGGCCCTCTCTTCGAAAATCAAAAAACTAGAAATGACAAAAACGGCCTCGGTTATGGCTTGTGAAGGGTGTGGTGGGCCACATGAAAATTGGAGTTGTATGAAAGAATTAGATGAACAAACGGAAACGGTAAACTACATTGATAATAGACCTAGGCCGTCGGGTCCACCAACGGGTACCTACAACCAAGGATGGCGTAACCACCCTAATCTTGGTTGGAGAGATCCCGACAATAGTAGTAACCAACAAAACCAACGAACTAACTTTCAACAACCACAAAATTTCTCTCAACAACAAGGTGGAAGAGAAAGGTTTGAAGATACTGTATCTCGCCTCATCTCCGACACCGAAAAGAAAAACTCGGATCGATTTCAACAATTGGAATCGAATTTTTGAAATCAACAAGCTAGCATTCAAAACATTGAAAAACAATTAAATCAAATAGCTCAAAATTTCTCCGAGAGACCACAAGGCGCGTTACCTAGCAATACCAAAACCAACCCAAAAGCACAAGTACATCTCATCACATTGAGAAATCGAACCGTGGGTCCCGAGGAGGCTCCATCACCGCCAAATGAAAGAAGCCAGTCTAGCCAGAGCACGACTCCACCCGCATCAGAAAAGGCTTCTTTACCAAATCAAGAGCCCACCAAGAGTCCTCCAATTCCATACCCCGGTAGGTTAAATCGTCAAAAGACCGATGAGCAATTCGCAAAGTTCGAAAATTTATTAAAACAATTGCATGTTAATATTCCTTTTATTGAAGTCCTAACCCAAATGCCTAAATATGCAAAATTCATGAGGGATTTCCTCACTCACAAAAGGATAATTGAATCATTGCAATTAGTTAATTTAGGCGAAGAATGCTCCGCCCTAGTACTCAACAAACTCCCACAAAAGAAAATTGATCCCGGAAGTTTCACAATTCCTTGCTCGATCGGGGAATCCCCCGTTCGTAATGCATTAGTCGATCTTGGGGCTAGCATTAACCTCATGCCCACATCAATGTTCAAACGAATCGGCTTAGGAACAACAAGCCCTACAAAGATGAGCATACAACTCGCCGACAGATCCGTCAAATTTCCATAGGGTGTCGCTGAAAATCTATTGGTCAAAGTTGACAACTTCGTTTTCCCAACCGACTTTGTCATCCTAGACATGGAAGAAGACACCAATGTCCCTCTCATCCTCGGGAGGCCATTTCTAGCCACCGCCCAAGCAGTGGTGGATATGAATGACGGAACGTTAACATTGAAGTTTGGGGACAAGGAAGTGAAGTTTGAATGTGGAAAAAGAGTAGAGGACGAAGACCCGGTCAACTACATGAAGGTCATAGACTCAAGCTTGGATGACGCTCTCCGACGGTGTAACATGGGATGCAATACATCCCACTTGGGTAACATATGACCAGGCTTTGGGTCTGGCCAAGGACCCTTATAAACGTGGCGCACCACGGAGGCATTCCGCGGAACTATCCTTAGTTTAGTTTAGATTAATTTTCATGTTTTCTAGCTAGTTTTTATTTTCAGGAATAAAACACACTTGAGATGGCAAAGGATACAAGGGAAACTTGAACCAGCACCCTATGCAGGAAAACAGAACCGTTCGACAAATTTCTTCGTTTACAGTAAGCTCGGCACGGACTGTGTCCACCCAACATGGCCCCGTGCTGCACAGTCTGCAGAAAAAGACCCAGTTCAGGTAACTGGACACGGGCCGTGTTCACCCAACACGCCCCCGTGTCCAGGCTTCTGTTTCTCTTGATTTAATTTTGTTACTGGCACGTGAACACGGGGCCGTGCCCGGACAACACGGGGCCATGTTCAGCGCCCAGCAACACAAATTTTTTGCTTTTTACACCTTTTTACACATTTAATTAACCTAAAAACTTATTTTTGGGACACATTGAGGACAATGTGTAATTTAAGTGTGGGGGGGGGGGATGCTAAAACCTTGAATCTTGCAAGTCCTAAATACAAGCCTTACACAAAACTCTATTGGAACCGTTAATCACCCCAAATTTTTTCAAAAATTTTCATTTTTTTACTTGTCTAGGTTTAACTCGGGAAATTCAAGTTCTCAAAAAGGTTATATTTTTACGAATTTACAACCGATAGCGTCATGATAAAAAGAACCAACATAAGAAAATTATGAAAAGGCATGGCAAACATAGTTAAAAATTTGATTATATATACTTGATCACATAAAAAACCCATTCCCACAAAAAGTGAGTTTTGAGCCTTTATTGAGCATACAATTACATATCTTTAAACTAAATGCTCATTTTTCGTTTCTTGTGTGAATAGCCGCTTGGTTCTTACGACTATAGCCGCTTGATATTTACAAAGGTATATAAGTTAAAAAGGAGGAGGATTGATTGCTTGGCAAGCCTATGGTAGGAGTAAGTTCCATGCCGCTCTCGAGTGATCCACAAATACATTTTCGGCCGAGTGTTGAGTGATCCCCGTAAGGTATGTGAACTTGTATATAAATAGAATTTTACAAAGGCATGTTATGCCCTAATAAGTAATTTATCTTATCAAAAGTTTTAAATAAATCCTGACGAATAGGAATGTAAATAAATAAAAATAAAACTAAATAAAGAATCTTGGAAATCCCGACACTCTATGACAAGCCCAAAAACCTTCTTCTCTACCCATTCCATTTGGGTGTGTAATAGCCACATATTAAAGAGTTTTGCTTGGGGACAAGCAAAGATTCAAGTGTGGGGGTATTTGATGTGTGCAAAATGCAACATATAAATTACATCAATTGTAGCATAAAACTAACCCTTTTTTTAGTACTAATGTTGGAAAAAGTGTGCTTTTGTCTTCCTTTTGTATTTTCAGGATTAAATGAGCTAAAATTAACAAAAGAAGCAAAAAGACATAAAAATCTAACATATATACAAGAAAAGGAACAAGACGTGACATGCCCGACCCCACGACAGCATCTTCCCAAGCGAAACAAGATAACAGAAGACTGAACACGCCCCGTGCTCAGCCAGCACGGGGGCGTGCCCAAGTGTCAGCAAAAAAGACAAAGTGGTAGAAGCTTCTATTGCCCACCACGGGGCCGTGCTCAGCGGACACGGGGCCGTGGTCAACTATAAGATTCGCACAATCCAGGCAAATCTTCATAGTTCAAAGATTCTTCTGCACACGGGGTCCTGCTCAGTGGACACGGGGGCGTGGTCAACTAATAAGACAAAGCTGCATTAAATGAAGAAAGAGAGGATGTGGACACGGGGCCGTGCCCGAGCTTCTGTTCAGCCTATAAATAGGAGTGCTTGGCTCAAGCTCAAACCATCCCTTGGCACACCACCTCTCTCACACTTCACCCACCACCCACCACCACCATAACACCATCATCCACCACCATCATCCATTGTCCATCATAGAGTGTGTGAGTCGTCTCGGGATCCAAGATTGATCGTAAGAGTTCTTGAGAATCAAGGCCATGTTTGCCTAAGTCTCTTACATCACTTGGTGAAGACAAAGTGTCTAGTGTAATACTTTTTATTTTTAATCTTTTCGCACTTTTTACTTGGTTTTGTATTAATGACTTTAATAACTAGTTTCTTATGTTGAAGGTGATCTTTCCTTATCGTTTGTCCGTGGTGTCTTGACATTATTTTACTGTCTATATAAAATAAAAGATTTTCACCATTCATATCTCCACGGTCTATATGGAGGTATGTTGGCCACCTGGTCGGGGGTTAAGGGAACGGTTTGGTAAAGGTCTTGCCATTGTTCAGCGTTTAGAGGTCCTGCAATGGACCTGGGTCAAATTTAGTAGGACCTCCTTCAATACTTAACGGTATTGGATGGCAGGGGTCCAAACTCTTTGATCCCCTCATAAGTTAACTACTATTAATACTATAACCCGGCTATTTAGGACTGCATCCCTGCTGACTCAGACTACTTAGTCGAGGGTAACGTCACCTCCAAAAGAGGGGCCTACCATAATTTGCATTAATAACTTAATTAATTATCTTTCAATAATCCACCCTTTTAGGATTGTATCCTTGCTGACTCAAACTACTGGGGTGAGGGTAACGTCACCTTCAAAAGAGGGGCCTACTACAATAACTAAGATAATCTCTTAAAAAGTGCAAAAGTGCGGAAATAATCAAAGGTTACACTAGATACGAGTCGGAACCAAGTGATTCATCTTGTCTATCTGTTTTTCTTTTTATTTTTATTTTCAGCATTTTTAGTTAGTTTTTATTTTTCTTAGCTTAAAACATTTTTCTAAACTTTTTGATTTGATTAGACGTTGAGGATAAACCGGTATTAAAAGCTCTTGTGTCCTTGGACGACCTCGGTATCTTACCAACACTATACTACGCTCACGATGGGTGCACTTGCCCATATGAGTGTCTAGTGTTAGTAAATATCGTGTTTTATAAATTTAAAACTTGACTAAAAAGTGTTAAAGGAGCTTAAAATATACACCTAATATATATAACACTTGACACCCATCAAAACGCATGATTGTGATGATTTGAGAAATTATGCAATATATGGTTGAAATGGAGTTCTAAACAAATCGTGATTGAACTCTATAGGAAAAGATATCGGAGCGTCGAGTGGACAAGCCGGTGGCGATTTGCGTTTGAAGGGCGTGCACTAAAGGTAAGTAACTTGACCCGTTACATTAAGTGATTTGTGGTTATATTATGTATAGTCGCATTTTAGAATAGAAATTGTGTTGATTTTGCGACTATGATCGCTATTTGAAATAATAGAGTTAAAGTTAATAGGGAACCGTTTGGTAGTCATCACATTGGAGGATTTCCACAAGATGAGCCAACGGGTCAAACAATAGTGTAAATTGTAGTATTGGTGTTCTAATTAGTTAGCATTGGCGATATAAATCACAAGTGCGTTAAACCATGGAATTGGTAAAGAAGCGCAAGTGATGCTAAGCCCCGGATGATGGGTATAAGGCGCCATAGGCTTACTAGTGAAATGTAGTAAAATAGAAAAGTTAGAATGGGTCGAATGATAGAATAGTGGCTTTTAGCCGTGTTAATCGATGAGTCAAAACTTTGGTATGATAGTCGTAAGGAACATGTCCTTAATAAATTTACAAATATACAGGAATAGAATCGCCTAAAACAATGTGTGGAATAGGGTGAAATTAGTAAAAATAGTCAAATGGCAAAGTTGCAGAGTCCACCGTAAATTACGGTCTCCACCGTAATTTACGGTGGAAAACAAAAGCCTTACTGTGGATCACTACTAAGTTACGGTAGACCAGACTCATCAAGTGACTACCGTAACTTACGGTATATACCGTAAGTTACGGTAGAGCTCAGAAATTTTTTGTAAAATTTTTGTATGTTACAGCTAATCGAATCCGTTTTAATCGTAGTTTCTATTATGTAAAATTTCTAAGAACTCTAATACTAGTTTTTATGTAAACATTTCAGTTTCTAGGTATTTCAAGAATACGGATGATGGTCAAGCAAGCTTTTGAAGAACCGAACACAACATTTTGGATGCTTCCGCATTAATATCAACTATTAAACTATGTTGTTTGTAAACACAACTAAATGATGAAATGTTTATTTCTGTTATTCGACTACGTTAAACTTTAGGTTGAAGTACAACTTAGTTTACTAACTAAGAATTTTTGAAAATTTTAAATTTTGTTTTTTTATATACTATATTTTATTGATAATTAAACGAAATAATAGACGGGTGTTACAAGTTGGTAATCAGAGCCTAAGGTTGTCAACAAGTGTTCGGTTCAAGCTTGATCGATCGTCCGGTAAGAATTAATTATTATTTTAATAGATCCTATCTTATGTAAGAAACAAGATGTAAATCAATGTTCATGGGAAGAGCGTGTTAACGCACTCAAACCCGGAAAGTGCACTAAAGGTGAATGGGTAAAGCAAGTTACGGACTTGGCTAAACCAAAGCAAATAAAGCCATGTTATAAGTGAAATGTTTAACGTTTAATGTAAACATTTCAGTTTCATGATGGCGGATAAAGGTAACAATGATGCGGTGCCGAGAGTCACCGAGCAAACAAGAGAAGTGATTGCCGAAGAGGTTGGAAAGGCAATCAAAAATAGTTTGTCTGGTTTCATCGATAAGATCCAGAACACGGTACTATCAGTGGTTGAGGAAAGAATCAAGAAATTGGAGGATAATGCCAATTTAGCAAAGGAAAAGTCCGGAGGACGAAAGCCTTGTACATACAAGGAGTTCATGACGTGCAAACCGCCAGTCTATAATGGGGAAGTTGACCCAATTGTATGCCAGCGATGACTAAGCGATATCGAAGGGGTATTTGAGAGGGCCCATTGTGATGAAGATGACTACGTAGCTTTTGGTACGGGTCAATTAAGGGGTCAAGCGAAAGACTGGTGGGATAACAAAAAGAAAGAGATTGGAAGCGAAGCAGCTAAGGCCATGACATGGGAGGAGTTTAAGACGTCGTTTCTTAAACATCATAGTCCCAAGGCTGTCATTAATAAAATCAAGGAAGAATTCATGCAACTTAGGCACAAAGGCGAGTCCATAGACAAGATCACGGGAATGTTTATGGATAAGATGAAGTTTTGTGATGAATTGGTGACGAATGAAGAACAAAAGGTATACTACTACTATAACATGTTGAGCGCCAAGTATACGGAGTTTATGACTCCTTCAAAATACGAGACCCTTACCGAGATCATAAACGTTGCTCGGGAACGGGAAATCGAGTTGAAGAAACAAGTTGAAAGGGGTGAGCGAAGGGCACATGATGTGAATCCAAGCCCTACAAAGAAAGCTCGAACTGGAGAATCGGGAAAGAAGGTGGATGCTAAAGGTGGATCGCCAAGTTGTAAAGTGTGCGGGAAAGGACACAAGGGAGAATGTCGGTTCAAAGACAAACCATGCCCCATATGTAGTAAGACTGGGCACACGACGTCGCTATGCCCGGGTAAAGTCTCAGTTTGCTACAAATGTTATCAACCTGGCCACAAAAAGTCCGAATGTCCGGACTTAGTTGGAAAGAGAGACGTTAAAGAATCTCCAGCAGAAGCTCCCAAAGCGAAGGCTAGGTCCTTCCAACTTACCGCGGCAAAAGCAAAAACAGAACCCGATGTGGTCTCAGTTATATTCACAATTAACTCAATTCCAGCACGTGTATTGTTTGATACGGGTGCGAATAAATCCTTCATTTCGCATGGATTTATTCGACATCCTTCATTTGTATTGACAAAATTATCTATGCCCTTAGAAGTTGAAATAGGGGACAACAAAAGTTTTATAGTCCATAATATTTGTCGAGGCTGCAAATTAAGCATCGATGATGAAGAATACTTGATAGATCTAATCCCGATGTCAATGGGGGAGTTTCAAGTAGTCGTGGGGATGGATTGGCTATCTCAGCACCACGCAAAGGTTGTGTGTTTCCGTAAGGAAATAAAGCTAACATCTCCAAGCGGAAAACACGTCACTATTTATGGAGAAAAAGGAGGCAACCCCATAGTATGCTCGATGTTGAAAGCACACAAGCTTATGAAGCAAGGATGTAAGGCGTTTATGATATACGCGAATGAGCCCGGGAAAGAACTACCGAAGTTGGGAGACGTACCCGTAGTATGTGATTTTGAAGATGTATTTCCGGACGATTTACCGGGAATGCCGCCCGAGCGGGAGGTAGAGTTCGGAATCGAGTTGATTCCGGGCGCAAAACCTGTAGCTAAAGCACCATACCGACTCGCGCCGTCGGAATTACAAGAGTTGATGTCCCAGATTCAAGGCCTGCTTGACAAAGGATTCATAAGGCCGAGTGTGTCTCCTTGGGGCGCACCGGTATTGTTCGTGAAAAAGAAAGTCGGAAGCATACGCATGTGTATCGATTACCGGGAGTTAAACAAACTCACGGTAAAGAACCGATACCCGCTTCCGAGGATAGATGATTTATTTGACCAATTACAAGGTGCGAACTGGTTTTCAAAGATTGACCTTAGATCGGGGTATCACCAACTGAAGGTCAAGGAGGAAGATGTGCCGAAGACAGCTTTCCGCACGCGATATGGACATTACGAGTTCCTCGTGATGTCATTTGGGCTAACAAATGCACCCGTGGCTTTCATGGATCTTATGAACCGGGTTTGCAAACCAATACTAGATAAATCAGTCATCGTGTTTATCGATGATATTTTGGTGTATTCAAAAACTGAAGCTGAACATGCACATCACTTACAAGAGGTGTTAGAGACACTTAGACGAGAGAGGTTGTATGCGAAATTCTCTAAGTGTGCCTTTTGGTTACGAGAGGTGCAATTTCTCGGCCACATCATAAGTGCCGATGGAGTATTGGTGGATCCTTCAAAGATCGAGGCGGTGTCGAAATGGAATCCACAGAAGAACCCTTCGGAAATTAGAAGCTTTTTGGGGCTTGCGGGATACTATAGGAGATTCATTCAAGATTTCTCCAAGATTACATTGCCGCTAACAAAGCTAACCCGGAAGGAAGAAAAGTTCACTTGGGGTGTTGAACAAGAAAGGGCATTTCAGATGCTAAAAGAGAAGCTAACTCAAGCTCCGGTATTAACATTGCCGGACGGAGTCGAAGACTTAGTGGTTTACTCGGATGTCTCATTATCGGGGCTCGGATGTGTTTTGATGCAACGGGGCAAAGTCATAGCTTATGCCACGAGGCAATTGAAAATACATGAAAAGAAATATCCAACACATGATCTCGAATTAGCTGCGGTGGTGTTTGCGTTAAAAATATGGAGGCACTATTTGTATGGGTTAAAGTGCACCATATTCACCGATCACAAGAGCCTAAAATACTTCTTTGATCAGAAGGAGTTAAACATGCGACATAGACGATGGTTAGAAACGGTGAAGGATTTCGACTGCGAAATACACTACCATCCTGGAAAGGAAAACGTGGTGGCGGATGCTCTGAGCAGAAACGCGGATTATGTCCCAATACAAGTAAGATCGATGCAGCTTGTGGTGACCTCGGGTATACTTGAACGTATCCGAGAAGCGTAAGTAGAAGCAGTGAAAGAGGAGAACTGGAAGAAGGAAAGAATAATTGGCCAGTTAAAAGATTTGTCAGATGAAAATAACGGGTTGAAGACTCGATCCGGAAGAATTTGGGTTCCTAACACATGTGGAGTTAAAAAGCTTCTATTAGATGAAGCTCACAAGTCCCGTTATTCCATCCATCCAGGAGCGACCAAAATGTATAACGACTTAAAACAAAACTATTGGTGGCCCGGAATGAAGAGGGATGTGGTGAAATATGTGGAAAAGTGCTTGACTTGACTACAAGTCAAGGCGGAACATCAGAAACCTTATGGAAAATTGCAACCTTTGGAAATCCCGGTTTGGAAATGGGAACATATCACTATGGACCTATTGACCAAACTACCTAAAACGATTCGGGGATTCGACGCCATATGGGTGATTGTGGATAGATTGACGAAGAGTGCACATTTTATTCCTATACGCGAAACATATACTTCGGAAAAGATGTCCGAGGTATATACAAACGAAATAGTGGCACGTCACGGAGTACCGGTATCCATCGTGTCCGATAGGGATACCCAGTTCACTTCGAATTTCTGGCGAGATTTCCAAGAGCAAATGGGAACCAAATTGTTCATTAGCACTGCGTACCATCCTCAGACGGATGGACAGAGTGAAAGAACAATACAAACGTTGGAGGACATGCTACGGGCATGTATAATCGACTTTGGAGGAAGTTGGGATGTTTATCTACCATTGGTCGAGTTTTCGTATAACAACAGCTACCATGCTAGTATCAAGATGGCACCGTACGAAATGCTCTATGGTAGGAAATGTCGGACCCCGGTATGTTGGGGTGAAGTGGGCCCACGTGAACTCGCCCACCAAGATATAGTACGAGCCACTAATGAAAAGATTGACTTGGTTCAGGCACACTTGAAAGCAGCTCAAGATAGACAAAAGGCGTATGCTGACAAAAGGAGGAGACCGATCGAGTTCCAGATTGGCGACAAAGTCATGCTCAAAGTATCACCATGGAAGGGGGTTATCCGGTTTAGAAAAAGAGGAAAATTAAGCCCAAGGTTTATCGGGCCGTTTACGATCTTAGAACGGGTGGGAAAGGTAGCTTACCGCCTTGAACTACCGGAGGAACTAAGCGGAATTCATAACACATTTCATGTGTCACATCTTCGAAAATGTCTAGCAGATGAGACAATTTATATCCACTACGACGACATCGATGTGGATGACAGGCTAAACTATGTAGTAAAGCCCATTGCGGTTTTGGATCACAAGGTAAAAACCATAAGGAATAAAGAGATCAATCATGTAAAGGTTAAATGGGAACACAGAAAGGGTGCAGATACCACATGGGAATCTGAAGAGGAGATGCGACAACTCTACCCTACTTTATTCGGTACGTGCTCTGGTTTCGGGGACGAAACCCTTTTTAAGGGGGGTGGACTTGTAACATCCCGAAAATACAAAATTCTTAAATTTTCCATTAAGTTGTATATAAATTAGTAAAATAAACTAACTAGTGATGACACTAACTTAGTTAGTTGACTATTTGTGAGAAGTAATGAATAAATAAAATAAAAACGAAAGTTGAGGGGCCAAATGTGCTAAAATTAAAACTGATATTAGTAAAACAAAAACTCAGACACACTGGTGTGTGTTGAGATCGACCAGAACAAGGGGGTGCGACCCAAGCTCCATCAAAACCCTAGTTCATTACTAAACTCACAAATTGAGGGCTCAAATCAAGTTGAAATTTAAAATCGAGCATAGATTATTAATCCCCATTGCAAGGGGGTTGTAAGGTATGTAAAATTTAGTGTTAATTCTCTGTTTGAAATTCTCATGAGTTTGGGGAATTCGAAATTTGATGTTGCATGTTTGCTATTTGTAAAGAATAGGGATGATATAATGTCTAGGAGTAAAAACCTAGACAATAACATGTGAAATCGTGGCTAATTCCTGAAAATCTCAAGAGCACAATGAAGGTGATTCATGGTTTCGTGGGAAACTAGTAAACACTAGGGTTTAGAATGATTATTCTAGTGTAATTTGGTCATAGAAAGTGGTTTATGAAATTATGAGGTTTAAATGTTATATGAAAGCTTTATTGATGTTAAGTTTAGCTAAATAGTAAGCTATGAACTTGAATATGAATGATCTAAAATTCTGCCCGTTAAGTGTTTGTAAAAATGCCTCTAAGAAGGCTCGAAATTTGAAATATAAAGTTTAAACGCATGATTGTGATGATTTGACAAATTATGCGATATATGGTTGAAATGGAGTTCTAAACAAATCGTGATTGAACTCTATAGGAAAAGATACCGGAGCGTCGAGTGGGCAAGCCGGTGGCGATTTGCGTTTGAAGGGCGTGCACTAAAGGTATGTAACTTGACCCGTTACATTAAGTGATTTGTGGTTATATTATGTATAGTCGCATTTTAGAATAGAAATTGTGTTGATTTTGCGACTATGATCGCTATTTGAAATAATAGAATTAAAGTTAATAGGGAACCGTTTGGTAGTCATCACATTAGAGGATTTCCACAAGATGAGCCAACGGGTCAAACAATAGTGTAAATTGTAGTATTGGTGTTCTAATTAGTTAGCATTGGCGATATAAATCACAAGTGCGTTAATGGAATTGGTAAAGAAGCGCAAGTGATGCTAAGCCCCGGATGATGGGTATAAGGCACCATAGGCTTACTAGTGAAATGTAGGAAAATATAAAAGTTAGAATGGGTCGAATGATAGAATAGTGCCTTTTAGCCGTATTAATCGATGAGTCAAAACTTTGGTATGATAGTCGTAAGGAACATGTCCTTAATAAATTTACAAATATACAGGAATAGAATCGCCTAAAACAATGTGTGGAATAGGGTGAAATTAGTAAAAATAGTCAAATGGCAAAGTTGCAGAGTCCACCGTAAATTACGGTCTCCACCGTAATTTACGGTGGAAAACAAAAGCCTTACGGTGGATCACTACTGAGTTACGGTAGACCAGACTCATCAAGTGACTACCGTAACTTACGGTATATACCATAAGTTACGGGAGAGCTCAGAAATTTTTTGTAAAATTTTTGTATGTTACAGCTAATCGAATCCGTTTTAATCGTAGTTTCGATTATGTAAAATTTCTAAGAACTCTAATACTAGTTTTTATGTAAACATTTCAGTTTCTAGGTATTGCAAGAATACGGATGACGGTCAAGCAAGCTTTTGAAGAACCGAACACAACATTTTGGATGCTTCCGCATTAATATCAACTATTAAACTATGCTGTTTGTAAACACAACTAAATGATGAAATGTTTATTTCTGTTATTCGACTACGTTAAACTTTAGGTTGAAGTACAACTTAGTTTACTAACTAAGAAATTTTGAAAATTTTAAATTTTGTTTTTATATATACTATATTTTATTGATAATTAAACGAAATAATAGACGGGTGTTACAGTAATTTGGGGGGGGGGGGGGGTTGAGCGTTTTTTTTTCAATGTTTTTAAAAAAATACCGTCCCACTACGGGTGGTCTAATAAATAAGTAATTAGTTGTGTTAAGTGCACAACTCCATGAACCAAAGGATTTTTTTCTCATTTTTCTTATTTCATTCATTCATATTCTATTTATCAATTTAAAAAACTTAACTAAAAAACAAAAATAATAAAACATAATATATTAAACTATTCAGTTATATATTAACTTAAAATACCGTATTATTATTCCTATATATTCATTATTAGTTAATTAATATTGTCTTTTTCAACTGTGTGAGGTTTCAAACCTGGTGTAAAATATATAAGCTTAAGAGAAGCATATAGGTGGCTGCTTTAAGCAAACACGAAACCGAATCACTAATACAACTATACAAGTGTGAATTTACTTATTTATCTTTAACTTGAATCACTTTAGAAACGAACATCCAAACACCCCTCAATTCAGACGGTCAAAAATTACATTCAAACTTTTAAATGAGTAGATCAAGGCTTCACCAAATCTTCACTTGCAATATATCATTATATTTTTGTAAAGAATATGTATTTGTATATTTTATTTTCACTAATACCCACAGTACATATACGTCTATATACACGTAGCTGGTGCAATCAATCCTTAATGAAACAGTTGTGAAATCATTCGTTTTGCATATCATTTCAGGCCTGTAAATTTCAACAGATATAACGTTAATCTATTGTTACTGTTACTAATAAGGTATCCTCCTTTACCTGTTCGGATATCTCTTTATACATTATGACCTTGGTTGCATATGACATCGAGTGTTATGGGCTACTAATAGTTTCCTCCATGGTTTAAGCGGATTTGGTGTTGTTTGAGTAAATGGTCCTTTACAGGGAGTAGCACCTCATGTGGATATAGCTTGTGCCACACATTTGGTCAAGCTAGTCACTAGCCTGACTAGCCTCTTAGTTGTCTCATAAACAAAAATTCATCAAGATACGACTTTTTTTAGGCACATTGGATTTAAATAACCTTAACTTTCATCAATTGGCCGATATCATTCTCAACTTTCGATTTGTACCACCTCACTCCCAACTTTCAACTTATTTTCCTCTGTTACCCCCAAACTAACTTAACCTTAACCAAGTTAGCTAACGCCAGATGCCACGTCACTAAACAAGTGCCACATCAGATGCCATGTCAGATGTGACATCAACTGCCACGTCACTAAACAAAATGCCAAATCAGCAAAAAACTAACTGGATTATGGTTCAATTAGTTTAGGAGTGTCTTAGGAAAATGGGTTATAGATCCATCTACTTTTCTAGTTGCCATACAAGCTGGAGCTTCAATGGTGTATGTGTAGTTCAAAACAAACAAGTGCTGTATGCAGGTGGGAATTGAGAACTTTGATTGATTCAATGATGCAGGCATCCTTTTCTCACCTGAGTAGGTTTGTTAATATCATAGTTGTTAAAAGCCATCGCCTCTTGCGCCTAGGCCCAATTTCCTAGCAAGGCGAGGCGATTGCGCCTTAAGTCAAGGCAATTGCGCTTTAATTCTCCAAGTGATGGTTCATGCGCGTATTCCAGTGAGATTCCTAGATTCCGGAGAGTTTCTGGCCAAATTCTTTAAGTTCTGGCAAGATTCCAGCTAGATTTCCTACTTTTATTTAACGAAAACTATTTTTCTACACTTATAAACAAGCATTTATAACTTTTGGTACTAAATAGACGATATAAAATGTTATATAATTGCTTTAGTTTTATTTTATTTGAAGAATAGTATTAACTTTCTATTATATAAAAATATTTTAAGTTTTTTTGTTGTGCGCTTTTTTTTTCTCAGGCCCGCACTTTTTTTGCGCCTTGCGCCTAGGCCACAAGCGAGACCTATGCGCCTTGAGTGCGCCTAACGCCTTTAATAACTATGGTTAATATATTCATACAACAGATTTTCTGAATAAAAAATTCTTTGTAAAAAACTTAACATCTGAAATCTGAATATTAGAACTTCAACAATAGAAGCAGGCCCAAACACTAGTTTCTACAACAAGTTTTATGCAATTTATTCTAGGCTTGTTTTCTTTTTGTAGATACTAAACTTAATGATGGGGACACGACGAATTCTTCAGTTGGTGACAGTATGCGTGACGGTTAAGCCTCCCTGATCAAGTAATAAGCCCTACACACTTAAATAGATTAAAATTATATTAACTAAGTATCCCATAGCAATAGAAACGAACTGTTCAACATCTACTTTAAAGAAGAAGTTTTTGCGATACATGGGAACCCAATGAACAGCTACATTCCAGTAAACTCCCCGGCTACAGGCGTGTCGACTCACAGAGAAAGTTTTGATAGAAACTTTCCATTATACAACCCCCACGAGCTTCTAAAGAACAAACACAAACAACTTTGTAGTGAACACAAACTGTTTGATAGAAATCCTCCACAGACAGTTTGTGAACAAGCCTATGAAATATTATTTATTTTACTTGTAAACAATCAGATAACACTTTAGATGAATAATTAAAAAAAAAATAGTGCATTTTGTTGCATAAATTCAATAAACATATAACCAGTTCTAATATTCAATACATGCATAAACACAAACCAAGATGATCCAATTAAGCCACGCTTCAATGAAGAAAAAATTACAGACATATAGAAATATCTTTTAGAAAGAAGCTAAAGTTTCGGTATAGCGATGATGAGCGTTTGTGAACTTTTTGTAGATGTAGTTGGTGGCATTGAAGTTGAATAGCTGCTTAAAACTCTTGTCATGAACATTATACCTTATTATCATCTTCGGGGGAATTAGAAGCAATAGCATGAATGTATCTTCTTCTTTTTCACCTCTAATCACATCAACCACGACAAAATCAAAACGCGCATTGATCATCTCCGGAAAAGCACTCTTAAGTTCAAGGAGATCTACTTGATACTTGACAAACCACCCCGAATGATCGCTCAACATCTCATGCACGTTCAGGGTTTTAGCATCAAAATCAAGACCCATTGTTAGATGTAAATGACCTCTAGATTCCCCAAAGTACGTTGTCCTTTCGGAAGACGTCATTCCTACCGGCAAGGGCAACGTTTGCAACCGTTCATCCTCAATTTTAAAGTACAAGTGATTGTGATAAGTGGGAGCCCAGTGAATAGCTCCATTCCAGTAAACTCCCTCTAAGGGGTGCCACCAATTCATACAAAAGGATTCTATAGAAACCTTCCATTTCCTTGTATTAGACGAGTAAATTTGAATCTGAAACATATTTCCATAAGGCACTTCTCTACGAATACAGACAACTTTATAGTGAACACAATCTCTTTGGTGAAATACCAGACCCATAAAACATATAGTTTTACGAACATTGTGACCTCCGGGGACCCCTGGGACGGTTGCCATTTGCTTGGTGGTGGGATTAAATACATAGTATTTACTAGCACCATTGTACCCTTTATTACTACAGAGGAGCAGTAACCCATTACAAGATTGCAAGATTCGGATACCACGAATATCAAACAAGAGATCAAGACTACGGAAGGGAGGAGTGCTTGGGTTTTCAACATCAAACGGAACATAAGTATTGCCAACAAAAATACCAGGGGATTTTGAAAGGTTATCATAGAGTAGGGTGAAACTTCTGTGACTTAAAAGTGATTGCCAGTGTTTGGATACAGATTTGAAACGAAGGATGGAGGTAACAGGGAGCCGGAGAAGGATTTCGGTTAAGAGGTCATCGTTGGACCCGATCAAATGTCCAGAGTGAGTCGGTTGATGCTCCATGGATGCCTGTGATTGGATTCTCTTGGTTT
Organism: Helianthus tuberosus; assembly: GCA_030545235.1. Lineage (NCBI taxonomy): Eukaryota > Viridiplantae > Streptophyta > Magnoliopsida > Asterales > Asteraceae > Helianthus > Helianthus tuberosus. The sequence goes on along the minus strand of JARYGA010011206.1, from coordinate 2,984 downwards.
TGGCTCTGGTGTGCATAGTTTTTTTTGGAGGGACGAGCAGTATGGTGCCACTAGGGTTTCCTTGTGATGATATAAGATTTTAAAAGGAAGTGGGCCGGGCCAGGCTCAAGTTGAAAGACTTTGATATTGCTTTGAAATTTGAATACCTAGACCTAAAGGGTTATCTCAAGTTTTCAAAAAACTTGTGGTTCTCAAGATACTCACCAAATATATTTTTGGTTTTTTTTTAAAACGCAGCATTTTCATTAAAACGGACCCACAAGCAAGAAACTCGAGGGAACAACACAAACAAACAAAAAACAGAACAGAACAGGAACAAACTAGAAATTACAATAAGTCAAAATGACTCCAATTCATTTCATTAATGCCTAGAGATTTAGCCCGATGCTTAATCCATAAAAAGCCCACTGCTTTGATTTCACCGATGACACCATTAGCCGAAGATTTCGACTTTTCAAAGATTAGTTTGTTCCTGGCCTTCCATATCATCCAGCAAGAGATAAGAAGAATAGTCTGTATGAGCTTGCTGCCTCTCTTCGAAGTCCTCAAGGAGCGATGAAATAATAAGATGTCTTTATAGCCGAAGGCAAAGATAGGAGGAATCTTTAACCAAGACGAAACTCCTGCCCACACTTCATTTGCGAACCGACAAGCAGAAAATAGATGATCAAGAGTTTCCGTAACCTCGTCACAAAACGGACATAACTGCGAGTCAATGTGGATATTCCGAGCAGCAAGAGCGTCTTTGGATGGTAATAGGTTCAGGAAGAGACGCCACCCAAAGATGTTCACTTTCAGCGGAATCCATTTATTCCACACAAAACCCAAACGGTCAAAGGTGTCAGATTGGCCACCGGTAAGTCTGCGTACCGACTTGACCGAGAAACGTTTGGACGAATCTGCCTCCCATAACCAAACATCGGCGTTTAAACCGAGCTTACATCCGTACAGCAAATTTAGACACGACGTCAGTTCAGTCACTTCCTGACCCGAGTCAGGCTCCCGAGACCAATTCCACTGCATGAAAGGACCAAGATTATTCATAAGCAGCCTATCACACACATAGGTTCAAATGAAAACCCCGGGAGTTGTAAGAACTCGAGAATTCCGTTGGAAATCCTACCCGTTTAACCATTTTTTCCCCAAACATATGGATTACTAAGAAATATGTAAAAAAAAAATTGTTGGTCGTGCAATTACATTAGCATTTGTAAACTGACGTAAAAGCATATATATTACTAAGGGTGGCAAAATAGGTGGTTTGGGCAGATTTGGGTAATGGGTTAGGATCGGTTTGGGTTAGGATGGGTTTATTAAGAAATGGGTTAGGGTGGGTTTAGGTCAAGATCGGTTTTTGTCAAGATGGATTTGGGCATGATAGGCTAAAAATATAAATCGAAAAATCAAAAAAATTAAAAAAAATAAAAAATCAAATAAAAAATTTAGAAAAAATAAAAAAAAAAAGGTTCAGTGCTTTTTGAGGATTGTACGTCACGATAAACTTCATTTGGGTTGATTTAGTTTACCCAGAAAACTCATGCTGACCCACATGTTATTTTGCTATTTTTTAAAGTTACCCATATTGACCCATTTAACAATTCTTGTTAACCCAACTTAACCCATCTATTACAAAAATAATACCCATCCTAACCCAAAGTTAAATGTATGGGTTGATTTTGCCACCCCTCTATATTACTTACTAGTCAATCTATATGTGTGTTTGTGTGTAACTTGGTTACTTTTTATATGACAATGTTTAATGTTTTGTTCTAAATTTGGTGAGTTTAACATGTGGCAACGCGCTTGTGTGGTTCAATGCGTTTACATTCATTTTTTTAATGGTCACGTCGCAACACACAACCCTCAAGCTTTTTTTTTGGAAAATTACAAGAATGTCACTTGACCAACCATCATTACCAAAATGTCACCCTCATGCGCCGTTGGACGGACTCCTGCAACATCGGCTGCGTCCGTTTCTCACCTAAAGAGTCCATGAAAGAGGAGCTTACACGTGTCCGACAAAGCTGATTCGTCGACGGCCGACTCCTCCCATATACTTGACAGACTCCTCTCATATATTTGGCAGACTCCTCCCATTGGCTCGGCTGACTCTTCCCAACGGCTTGGCGGACTCCTCATATTTTGATAGACTCCTCCCATTGGCTCGGCTGACACTTCCCAACGGCTTGGCTGACTCCTCCCATTGCTCGGCTGACTCCTCACATTTCTTTTTAATTCTATCAAATATTTACATCTATTTAATATAACATTACAACATAAAATATTACAACCTAAAAACATGACATAGCATGTTATTAAAAAAAGAAGACACTTAAATATAATTTTTCAATATTTCAAACACCGAAAGGTGTTCAAAGTCCTTCCCGTAAAGCATAGCGTAGTAGAGCAGGGCCTCTTGAACACCTTTCGGTGTTTGAAATTTTGAAAAATTATATTTAAGTGTCTTCTTTTTTTTAATAACATACTATGTCACGTTTTTAGGTTGTAATATTTAAGTTATGTTGTAATGTTTAAGTTATGTTGTATTGTTTTATGTTATATTTCTAATTTTTAAGTTATGTTGTAATGTTTTATGTTATAATGTTATATTAAGTAGATATAAATATTTGATAGAATTAAAAAGAAATGTGAGGAGTCAGTCGAGCAATGGGATGAGTCAACCAAAATATGAGGAGTCAACCAAGCCGTTGGGAGGAGTCTGCCAAAATATGAGGACTCCTCCAAGCTGTTGGGAAGAGTCAGTCGAGCCAATGTGTCACACCCCAACCGATGGTGGAAACATCGGGGCATGGCACTGAGCGAAACAGATTGTCCAGAAGTTTCCATAACAACTATAATTACCAATTATTTAAAGCAACATGTCCCATACCATGTCATAAAAGATAACATAATTATTACAGACAAGATCTAGTCAAATTGTTCTGTTCCGACAACTCAGATTTTAAGTACAGACAATTTATTAT